>JAWQFL010000016.1:312705-330069 GCA_033442365.1 Creolimax fragrantissima | reverse complement strand
ACACCACACCACACCACCCACACCCACACCCACACCCACACCCACACCCACACCCACACCCACACCCACACCCACACCCACACCCACACCAACACACTCAATAACCATACTCACACCAGCAGCAGCACCTACATGCACACATACACTTATACCTGCATCTATAATCTCTCCACACACACACCCGTCAACACACGCACACACAGCTCGATCATCAGACACACCTACTCTCCCGCCGATGCCCATCCTTACCATCTCAGCTGCATTGTCCGAGGATACTGAAATATCTACCATGTCCCCTCACCCTACTACTATACCCAGTGTTTCTGACTTACAAATGACACACGCTCGTGGGAAAGCATTACGATTTCCATCCGTATGTACCGTCCTCCCTGCACTCTCACCTCCACCTCGAATGAAAAAGGCTACCCCTACCCCATCTATATGCTCTCCCACATCCACAAGAACTCTAGCAACAGCATACAAATCGACCAGAATACTCCCATCCACATGCCCACCTGACGTGAAAGATAAAACGCAAGAAGTACCAAGTTTGAATATCAACACAACAGTCGTATCTCCACCACTGTCTACAAGCACAACTATCACATCTAAGAAGCTCTCATACCCGTACGCTATATCAACCTCTCCTCTATGCTTGTCAAGTTCCTCACCAAAGGTCGATTTCAATATCTGTCGGGCTGTAGGTGGGAATATGAGTGTGAGTGTGGGCGTTGGTGTGGGAGGAAATGCCACACCTAGATATAAACCCGATATTAATATGTCGTCACGTACGTGGACATGTACAAGAGACATTAATGACATTGCCGATGAATTGTCCACAGAGTTAAGGTATTTCCATGTTTGGTTGTGTGTTAATATGGACTGCATGCGCATATAAACGTGTGAATACCCATCCTCCCTACACATCGGACCACGAAGCATCTAAAACGAGCAACAGACTATAAACAATGGTCTTTGAACATACGTGCTTTTCCGCCCCTTCTATCTCACACGTATCATATCACGAAAGGGGATGACATACAAACAGACCTAGTATCTTTCTTCTGCAACAGTTACTCTGAACGAAATTTAGTCTTTGAACATACGTGCTCTCCTGCCCCACACGTATCATATTACGAAAGAGGTCGACATACACATATTGTTGATGCACGGTTCCACAAACTGACCTAGTATTTTTCTTCTGCAACAGGTGCTATGAACGAAATTCGATGTATAACGACACCTAACCTTCGTCCCAAAGTATAAATAGCTTAGTCTGTTAAGCTATGTACCATTACATAAAACATGAATCAATTGAGTTTTGTTGAATCCAATAGTAGCACCCCAGGATACGTCCAACTTGAAGTATTCGCTATCAGAGACAGTGTTAGAGAGTACTTATAGCGTATTACTCGGTGAACAACGACAACACAAATAGTTCCACCCGAAAGAAATGGTAACTATTAAGTAAGTCGAACCCAATAGAAAGTATTCATGGCCTGTTTGATAGTATGCGGTTCTCGGTCGTTTCCAAAGTTTGTCCAGTTACACAGACTTTGATAACAATGACCTGTCATTACCAAATAAAATGCAATGAACATTATTGACAATATATAATATTCTAGTACAAAACTGTTAATTAATGAGTATTTCACAATCTTAGCTTTGTATATTGCCACTACATACCAAAAGGAATACACGATCAAAGACTCGATGAACAACTAGACACTTTCAATATACGAGAAGATGTTTGAATTTCCCGGTTTTCATTCATTATCATATTTTCCTTATTGTTCCATTACTTTCAGTTCAAACATTTCATATACCATTATCTGACGAAAATAAGGCATATCGGCTTGTGAAAAGTCAAAGTTCTCGTATGCAAAGCTATGTTGGCTGAACTTCAACAAGCACATGCTGCTTGCGAACCTAAGGTTATGAAAACTTGAACCCACCTGTTCTATATATTCTTTAATAGAGCTGCAAGTTCCTTCTCAGACAAGAACAACACCTTTATACTGTCCAGAGATACGATACTTTCATTGATGTACAGAATATGCATTCACCAATATCAGCAGTACCGGTCAACCTCATAAGTTTAATGTCATTAAGTAATGCTAAATTAAGCTGTTATCACTTTGATATGACGATAAAGAGACTGTGATACGTGAACCGTATACAGTGCGTAGCAACACGTCTTATATTGAGCAAATGAATATTTCAACAATGGCAAGTCAAAAGTATGATAATGTTCTTTAATGCGTCAAGACTCTTTTCATAAGATGTGTTTCAACCCAACTTTGCCAGTCTCAACATCCAACCTACATTTTCGTAATTCACAAACTCAATCCCAGTGCTTTCTTATTTGATATTTGGTTAAAATCTTAACTCTGTCGACGTGTTAGGACATATTTAGGAGTCGTCGCTGCGCAAAGTTTTATTGACAACCGTGCTGTCTTCTCACGCATTCTTACCACCCTTTAATAAACTAATATGTACTTGGCAGACAAGCATGTATCTGTATGCATGTGTTCTCAACAAGCTGTTCATTCATCGTCTGGTACCTCTTCCTCGATGGTCTCATCTTTATCTTCGCTGACGACCTCAGGTTCTAAATCAAATACGTTCTCACTCTCAGCATTATTTATATGTACAAACCCAGCCCATTGTCCCTTATTCAAATGCTCACCATCTTCATCTTTATCTTTAAGATCTTTTTTTGTTAAATTATTCTTTTCCTTGTCTTCACTCTCCTCCTTGTCTTTAATATCGACATTGTCGTGGACTACACCCACCCTCACATCACCTACTTTCACATCAATCTGACTGAACTTGTTCTTCTTGCTTACCATATCTCGCCCGTTCGTGATGGAATTGGAAATTATGTCATCTCCTTCACTCTTGCTATTTTCAATTCTCTTACCCCGCACATTGTCATTTATTTCCTCGTCGCTGCTATCATCGTCCACATTGTCAACTTTCATTGCTTCGGCACCATCATCGTATTTGATTGGCCGATTTGCCTCGAATTTTGCACTACTATCCACCTCTGTAATTTTCTCAAGGTCATTGTCACTGTCCTTATTATCATTTTCAGTATCCTTGTCGTCCAACTCCTTATTAATTTTTTGGATATCCTCCTCCATCTCTTGCAACTTCATCTCAATATCCGCCCCTATCATATTACCATTGTTATACTTTTCATCATTACTAGGTAGTGTGGTGATAATCTCATTTGTGTTCTGTAGTTTGTTTAAGTAACTGGTTTCGATGCTTGTGGTATCTTCAACATCATTCTGGCCAATCTTCTTGACAAATATCTTTCCCTCTGTTTATGTGTCATATGTTTTTCAATAGGTATGTGTGTGTACATATAGGATAGGCAGTCTTCAGCATAAAAATTATTAAAAAAGAGCTCACAAATATTTACCAAACAAACGTGTACATACCCTCTTGGACAGCCTCAGCTTTATCTTTGACCTCAATAGTATTGTCTTGAACTTCCGCATTATAATGTGTAAGAATGAGACATTATGAGTAAATGAGCGGTGTGTATGAATAATAAATATTTATCCCGAGCGTAGGACATACATGTGCATGTACTGCAGACTTGAGAAAGATATATCACATTTACAATACGCAAATGCAAAACGTGTATACCTTCTTCATCAACCTCACCGTTACCTTTGACATTTCTTTCACTAATAGCTTCAGCTGTGCGTAATCGACGTGATTGACTAAGTTAAGTGCATGCGTTTATGCGAGTACAAACTAAACGCATGTAGTCTATAATAGTAAAACCCACAACACATACACAACAACGTCTGATAAACAATAAGACCATCGTATTGCTGCTTCTAAAGAACGATACTGATATCGAAAAAGCAAAAGTACCATATAGCGAATACATATGCTACAACACGACTATCATACGCACCCTCTTCGTTGTCCTCGTTTACGATTTGATTATTCATCGACTCATCAGAAACTTCTACAGAGGAAAGTAAATGATGTGATTTGGCTGTTGAAGTACACGAGCTTATTCAAAATCAGCAGTTGAACGATAAAGCATAAATATATTTACGTTCGCATGCTGCTTTGTTGGTATTTAGGTGGAGATTAAAATGATATGTTCAACGGCTAAGGGTAATTACATGTGTATATGTGCACTAACTGTACATTTTCTATGCCTACCCATGAGGTTCAATACTTTTGTCGAGATATGCTCCGCAATTTGTTCAAATATGTGAGTGATATGTAGGTATGGAAATGATTGTCGACGAATGCAAAAGACTTCGCATGTATTCTAAACAGTGGTATTATCTTTTTCCTTGTGCATGTGCCATGTGCCATCCAAGATACAACAATACACAAACGACAAAAATTGAACCGTGTACAAAGATAGACGTAGATCACCAATTTATACGTGCACATGAATATAAGTGAATGTCAATAACAATATTGGATTCTACACGCACTTGTGGCTCATACCCTTCCTTTGTACGCAAATCTGGAAATAATATAACCATTAGCTCATACATACAGCATGATTTACCTTTGTCCACTTCATTGCCAGTATGTTCCTCCCCCTCATCTTCCTCTTCCTCGACTTCCTCTTCCTCAGCTTCCTTGAAATCAACGTCGTTATGTTTAGCCTCTATTATCTTTTTGGTGATGATTTCATCATTGACTTCCTCTTCTTCGACTTCCTCTTTCACAGATTCTTTGAAGTCAACCTTTGTATCACTTTTATGTTTATCCTCTACTATATTCTTGGTGATGATTTCATCTTCGACTTCCTTGTTCTCGACTTCCTCTTCCTCGACTACCTCTTCCTTGACTTCCTCTTTCTCAACTTTCTTAAAGCCGACGTATTTATCACTTTTATGTTTATCCTCTACTTTCTTTTTGGTAATGATCTCATCTTTGACTTCCTCGTCCTCGACGTCCTCTTCCTCAGATTCCTTAAAGCCAACGTTTTTATCACTTTTATGTTTATCCTCTACTATCTTCCTGGTGATGATCTCATCTTCGTCTATGAAGACTTCCGCGTCCTCGACTTCCTCTTCCTTAGCTTCCTTAAAATTTTTATCACTTTTATGTTTATCCTCTACTTTCTTTTTGGTAATGATCTCATCGTCGACTTCCTCGTCCTCGACTCCCTCTACTTCCTCTTCCTCAGCTTCCTTAAAGTCAACGTTCTTATCACTTTTATGTTTATCCTCTACTATCTTTTTGGTAATGATCTCATCTTTAATTTCCGCGTCCTCGACGTTTTCTCCCTCAGCTTCCTTGAAACCAACCTTTGTATCACTTTTATGTTTATGCTCTACTATCTTGGTGATGATCTCATCTTCGTCTATAAATGGATTCCGTAACGACTGTGAGTTGCCCGTTTCATATATATACGTACATTAAGAGTGCATGGTAGCATTGCATATTCTCACACCTTTTTCTTCTTCCTCAATATTTGCTTCAGCTTTCTCCTCTGTGATATCTTTCTCCTTCTGCTAATTCAAAACAAACGCAAATTAGACGTGCCTGTGAGATAAATTCCAGTACTCACAATGAATAGCTGTGAGTGCACGTACTTCATGCTTTACATATAGCGGTAAATAAATGTATATCCATGTATCTACTCAGATGCGCTTACTTACGTCTTTAGTAGCAACAATTTCTGCCATTTCATCACCAACGCCCTCCTCAACAACAATTTTCTCTAACATAGACACATCATTGTCCACTTTGTCTTCTTTTTTGACCACAACATTCTCATTGTCGATATAGTGTTCATCTGTAATATGAGTGAATGAACAAATAAGAAAATATGTGCCTTTCAATGGAGGTACAGGATAATCTATGTATAAAACGCGTAATTCTTTATGTACCCGTTTGTCAATAATCGTGCTATAGAATAATTGATGACACACACATATATTCAAGTTCAGCATCAAAACTTATCATATGCTACCCATGTTTACGAGCGTGGGTTAGTGATTTGATAAATGTGCATGTCATATCAATATATATTAACTAGTTACAAGACATTAAGCTCACCATCTTGTTCCTTCACAACATTCTTGTTGCCTTTGTCATCTTCATCTTTCCATTCTGCAAATTTAAGTGAATTGAGATTAGTTATGTCGTCATATTGCACATATGCAAGTGCATGTATGTTGATGTCATAGCATACACACCGTGTTGAAAAACTGATTTTCTTTTTTTATACATGTCAACACTATTTACGTATCTAAATTTTTGAACGAATAATTATATAATATCGAGCAAAACAAACTTAGAACCTAGGAAGTCACTCAAATACCGTTTTCAATGCTATCCTCAACGTTTTTCTTGCTCGAGTCCTTTTCGTTATCTGTTAATATGATTTATTTTAGACGTTTCAGCTCATGAATAGTGCTGAATGATGTGCATGTGCCTGTCTATATATGAGTGGCATACTAGTTATGAGCTTGTATGGTCTAAAATGCAGGTAGCGTGGTAGATATGCGTTATCTAGCACTTGCAGGCATGAAAACTAAGTGTTCAAAACTGATAATTGTCAGTTACCAACATTGGTGCACATGATCAACTTGCTTGTTGGGATCAACTAGCTTGCTGAACTTGATTGTCCGTGCACCCACAATTATATATGTATTCGTTCGGCAAGTACAAGAGTAAATGTACGCATATATACAACCATTATGTACACGTCCAATACATACCATGGTCTTTTTTGGCATTCTCTATCTGTAATACTCTTGTCTATGGTAAGTTTTATGTAAAACGCTATACACATGGCACATACCTTATTCATGCGCATTTAGATATACGTACCGTTTTTGTCGTTGACTATATTCTTATTATTTTCCACTATTTCCTCTGTATCTGATGGTTGTGAAAGTAATTATAATATACACCCATTTGTGTATAATAGCCAACACATATTATTTACAAGCATATATATGCGTATCATTTCATTCTCGACCACTTATTGTTCTGCATAGCAATAATTTTATCGCATGTTGTGGGTATGTATGAACTACACGACATAGAGTTGAGCCTTGATATTAATACGTATGCTTATATATATATATATATATAGATGCAATAGGTATGTCGCAGGTACATACCATCTTCGTAATCAATTTCATTGTCCTCTTCGTCCTCTTCATCTGTGTTATTTCACGTACGTAATAGTCAGTGAAAGGCGACTTGCAAGAATAACTATAAACAAATAACATACACTTACAGTTCAACAAATATAAACCATATGCCCTATCTTCTTCCACGTCCCAATATTCATACTTGTGCTCATGTTATCTGTTGTGTACATGATACCAAATGTGAAAATCATTGTCTAGTTCATGGATATATACTTCCATGCCTATGTTTGTGTATTACATATACAATCGCGCATGTACCAACATTATTTTCTATTTTGGTTATCCAAGTCTCCTCTCCTCCTCGTAGTTTTATATAGTACGGAGAAAATTGAAGATAAAATTGAATATGAAAAAGTACATACATAACAACAGTGTTATACACATACCATGCTCCTCGTAGGTCATGGCTTTCTTGTCGCTCTCCACTTCCTCCTCGTTGTATGCTACAAGTATTTAAAGTACTTAATTTTTATTATATCTATAGTTAGGCAAGTCTCCTAAACGTATTTTTTTTTTAGTAACATCATCTATCAATTCAAATTTCTTCATTTTTAAGTTCGTACTTGTCATTCTTGTTTTATAAATTCACATATACCCTACCTTCTTCATCGACCTCTTCATCGTCATCTCTATTGTTGCCCTCATAAAGTTTGTCGCTTTCTTCCAAATTGTCAACTATTTATGAAGTTTGAGTTACAAAAACAAAACACGATGAAGTTGCATACCCATGCACTCCTTATTTATTATAAGAAAATTTTGAATATTCATAATTAACGACAACAGAACCACGTTAACACACCTATGTACACGTTACGAGGTAATATACGCAGGGCATGCTCTCGTCCATGGTATCCAGTTACATCTATTTAAACTGTCAGCAGTGGCAACCGACACACATGCTATGGTTTACATTACTCGCTCACACATCAAGACAAAACGCATGATCAGAAATTATCATGTACATACCGTCATCATCGCTATAGATCTTATCTCCCAAAAGTTGCACTCCTTTGTGTTTCTTCACATATCCCATATCCTACAGTGATGTTAGCATGATTTTGTCAACAGACTCGTGTATCTGTACTTGATTCGTATAGCATAAATTCATAAACCATATACAACATACAACGCAAATACACTGCTCTGCGAACACTCAACGCATACGTTCGTCATCTATCATTGTTGCAACATATATACATAAAGTACATTATTCTGTGCATGGAACAAGTGTATGGCACATTTCTGTTACGATGCACACATAATTACATACCCAGTCTTTGTCTTTGGCTTCATTTCCGCCTTCATCTATGCCAAAATCCGTGTTATCGCTGTCATCGTTCTGTGTATTCTTCAGTTGTATACGTAAGACGAAAGGAATGATTACATTACATGTTTACTCCAATTCTTCTGCGTGTCAATATAAACATATTTCCATTATAGTTACCTTTCCATCTTGCGTAAGTTTATCCCCAATATTCTCATCTATATAATCGTTGGACATTGAAAGGCCGACATCCTCTTTAATCTATATTTAATCAGATAAATGTTTGAAGTTGGGTTTTGTTGGTTTGTTCTATGCTTTAATTTTTCTTATATCTGCATATTAGTGTACGATGCACAAGTAGTCACACACGTACAAGTGTACACCGATACCCTCATGTGATGTACAGATATATAGACACTCTTTTAATTCGAAGCTCTTCCTAATGTTTTACAATTCGAAAACAGGAAAGCAATAACATTCTAGCTGAAAGACGATATTTGCTACATTATCGATAAAACCCAAAACAAATAACAATGTACGAGCACGGAGAACAATAATATTCATATATGCTTTTCGTCAAAAGAACTAAATTATACTGCATGTTGCTCAACGCTGAGTTCATTCATGCGAATATTTATAGAGAATAGAACAGTATTACAGGTGTGCAGAACGTATTTAATAGAAGCATAAATATATAACTATGCTAATAGTAATGTATTACCTCCTCGAAGCGAACATTGTGCGATTGCGACTGACTCAAAGCCCACACGGAGCATCCAAAGAAGACAATGAACAGAACGAGTATAAAACTCTTCTGCAAAGGCTTTTTGCGGCGTTTGTGAATTGTTCTGAAGCCCCGTTTACCCCCACTAGTACGATATCCGGATGGACTACCCATAACGTCGATAAGAGTGTCTAAATTATCTGGAGATTCGAGGGTGTCTGAACACATGCCCAAACTTGTGAATCGTTTCTCTTTTTGCTTCTTCACTAACTGAGGAGGAGCGACGAGAGCGAGTGTGTGTATAGGTTCATAGGAGATCGATCGATCGATCTCTTTGTAGTTATAGAATAGCTTCAAATTTCAACATGTACGGTGCCGTACCGGTGGTGTGTTGGGTTATGTGTAAATGTAAATGTAAAAGCACAACCACACATTCCTGTCTCCAAGGAATTTTACGAGTATGAATGAATTAATGTAACTTCTTGAATATAATCAATTTGATTAAATAATAGTGACTTTTATATGATTGTTTTGCCGATGACATTATTGAATAAATAATCACAATTTACATACACGACTTTTTTATTTAGTTAAAACCATGCTACTCCGTGTTGCTATGGTTTCTGCGCAAGGAAACCGCAGGAGAGATTGCATCCTACGGTTATTAAACAGATTCAATTCATCTACGAAGAACACAGAAAGACGTGACATTCCATGACCACATTCAAACACAATGCACCGTGATATTTCCAGAGGATAGATTCTCGAATCTAGTAGGGTTCTGGGTGAAACCAAAATTTGAATTTCAGCTCAGAGATTCATAGTTCACCGTTTTGCAATTTAACTGGATACGTATGATAACTAATGCTTGTGTCAGCGATTGTGTATGATGCTTACCGGTACACGTGGGAATATATTTGTGTTTGGTACTGAGATTTATTCAGATAACATTTAGGTAGAAATCATCGGGTTTATTTCTTTTCTACATATAAACTAAAGTGTATTGTCATACAACGTCTTGGCATACACTTCCATTTTTAGCAGAATTTGTCTTTCTAAATGCCATTTTTCTTTAAAGTCAGATGAAGTTTAATTCGTATACAACTTGATTAAAATGTGTATATGGTGAGTGATGTCGAGCACAACGGAGTGACCACTGATACAGATAATACTCTAACTAAGGCAAAAAATCAATTCCATAACCCCATTGTTACACGCAGATCTTTTTGACGTACACTGTACTTTTCACAACGCATTGCTCAAAACAAACAGCACACTTTATATAACGCCACACTTCATATAACGCCATTGTACATTCAAATAGTTTTGACATATACAACGTACTTTTCGAATTGCGTCGTTGAATGTAGAGAACCAACGGCAGAATAATATTTACCATGTATAGATTCTAGTCTTTCTAGTTGTTATGGTAGTTAGGTTGGTATCAATTCAGATAATGTGTGTAAAGTTGTCATCACAGGTTCGTTTTCAATTCAGATAATGAGAGTGCAGTTGTGTGTATTCTCGACTACTTTTTCACATGAGTAAGGCTCAAAGGGTTGTCGCATCGTGCCATGCAACACAAAGATAAGCCGTAAATGAGTTTAAGCAGAGCGAACGTACACGTGGCTTCCACACGCACGACTTCTACTATCGATCAGAACAGTGGTGTTCACGTACTTACGTCTTTCCACTCTCTGATACGTTATCAATAGATACAGTAGAGGTCCCTTGCACACTGTATATGTATCAAGGCATGGACACGTTTCGTACTTTTTGATATTGATGTGAACCAGTATGGACGACCTGTCAGCCTTTGGTAGCTTTGTAAACATCATCGAAACCCTTAACTTGGAAAACATCGAAAGTCTGCCTTTAAATCATAGCGAACAGGTTGCTCTGTCATGGTAAGAAATGTACCTTGCATGAGACTATATCAGCGGATCTACTCATAAGTTTATTGTGGTTAAAGTGTAAGTGTTCCTGAAGTATCGCATTGTTTACAGAACACGCAAAGTTTGCAGGGCTGTTGAGTTAAAACACAAATCAATGCCATAATTTTGTCATATTGTTCTCTTACGTTCCCAATTAGGATATTTTTTGACTCGTGGAATGAGGCACGCCGAAAGTCTTGGCTCCAAGTGCTAGCAAACGAGCACGCCGAGTCTCCTCAAATTGCCGACAGTCCAAGTATAAGTGAGCTTGTTTCCAGGATCTCTTTAATGCAGGTGTGATGTAAGAATCTTTTGAATACACTTGTGTGGGTATACGTATGTGTATGTTGCGCATATGTAAAATTCGATGGCAAACTGAGCAAACTCTGCATATATTTCGTTGTACATTATAACTTCGATTGCTAGTAAATGGACACTCGTATGCTTATAATTGACACCGCATAGTTCAACGGTAATCAACCGAACGATGAACAAACAGAGCTGTCCACTTATAGTACTCAGTCCGCCAAATTTATACGTTGGTTTCGACAATGGTCCCAAGGAACTCGTAACGAATATTTTACAGGTATTCGTGCGATAGACGAGAGACTGGTAGCCACATGTATGCTCTGAACTCATGTCGACAGCATATGTCCATAGAGTTCCAAGTGTGGATTGGAAATCTCGTAGGCTGCCAGGCAAATTGAAGTATTAGATACATTTCACAGCTCTTACTAGTGTGCTATATTCATATGTTTACCCTATCTGCGGCGCGTGGTTGATAAACGATTGCTACCTTTCATGCCACGGCAAACATGGATGCGTGATAATTAATATGTGACCCCAATGGATTTGCAAAGTATGAGATCAGATTTAATGTGTGGTTTTGATCATCTTGTCATATCCCGTAGTTGTTATTATTTAGTGCCCAACGGAATATCTAGTGTAGTATCATCGGATAGTTTTGTGATCCCAGTGAGCCGCTTGGCATTACCATAGTTGTACTGTATTACCCATCTCAACAGTTTACCAACCACGGGGCAACGAATATGCTTTAGAACTGACGGTATCATATAGACTAGTGGTAAGCAATATGAGAATAGGAGCATTCAGTTTGTACAAAAAATACAATTGTTTGTATGCTTGATTTATTCATTACTCGGTTTTTCGTGCCAAGTAGGGTGATCCGGTTTAGCTGGTGCTTTATGTTTGTCAGTTACTTTCCAGTCATCGTATCTCTGTTTTTAAGTAATGTACAGTGTTGTTGTATTGATGAGGATCTCCCTATATGGAAATCATCTCGTCGTGTTCGTATAGCCTAGCGAAATCATACGCTACCAGTTGACAACTGCTTGTGAAGAGGCAAGATCACAAAGTCTAGGATCTCCACTGGAACATACTCCTTTGCCTCTTTGTGGAGCATTGCCTTAAGATGATGCTTTTTTACAACATTCCTTGCCATCAGCATAAGAGATGAAGAAAAATTGCTAAACACGGCATCGATTGCGTCTGCTACGTTTGTGTGTTGATAGATTAGAGCCATATCGTGTGCGCTGCGCCCTCGCTTGTCCATAAACGTAGTGTTTGCACCTGCATCCAGAAGTAGATGAACGTTAACAACGTCATCAGAGTAAGCGGCGGCATGATGCAAAGCAGTGAACCCAGATTCGTCGCGCTGGTTAACATTGGTCTTAGCAACGTGAAGAAGAAATCCTAATAGGTTCGTTTGTCCATTGCGTGCAGCAAGCATAGTCACAGTCTCCTGGTTATGCATGGCATCAAAATCAAGTACTTCACACTTTTCTTCGGCAGCTAGGTAGAGTGCCTGAATCAGTTCTACATTGTTTGTGTTGCACGCTGCATGAACGATAGATCGGCCAAAGCTGCAAATATTAACTGTTGGTGCATATCTTAATAAAAGCTTAACGGCGGGTAAGTTACCACTTTCGACAGCCATAAACAGTAGAGATAACTCCGGCGTACCCCTCGTCCGCCCACTCATAATATCGGGTGTGACCTCCAAACTCGCACCACCCTGTAGAAGCACTTCGAGCATATCCAGACGACCAGACTGATAGGCCATGTATACGCACGTCTTGTCCTGCCACGACGAGTTGGGGTTCGCGCCGTGCCGAAGCAAAGCAATTACAACAGACAGCTTTGGCTGCTGCATTGCTAGGTACAATGGTTGGGGAAGGCTGGATCGTACGTTTGCCCCTTTTGAATCTTTTAACGCTGACAACATGGGAAGTAACTGACCTGTACTAGCTGAATCAATTAAGATCGCCTCTCTTGGGGTAGGTCGGATATTTTCAACCATCACCATGGGGGTGAATTTAATGTCCGCTAGAAATTTTCTGACATCATCGTATTCTTTTCCCTCTGATGACTGTCTTGTATTGTGATTACCCAAGTTTACCTTGTTTGATAGCTTCTTCAATACTCGCTGCCGGACGGGTTGTTTTCGTGATCGATAAACTGAATCTTGGTGGTGATAAGTGCTGTTGTTTATAGTTGTGTTTGTAGTTGTGCTTACAGTTGTGTTTCTAGGTGCACTTGCTGCTTTGTTTGTAGTAATGACGGAAGAAGTGGTGGGTGTAACTGCGATAGTACACGGTGTTGATGATGGAAGAGATTGAATATAAAATTCTTCCACTTCTTCACTGAATATCGGTGAAGATACCATTGGTCTGATGCTGACTGATTTGTAGTCATTACGAATGGTAGGAGTGATATCAGTTTCCACGTTTGCCTTGCACTTCAAGTGTGAGATAAGACTAGAAGTCATATTGCCTTCTGATGCGAAATAATCATTGCAGGTTGTATTGGGCATATCCATGAATTCGACAGATGCGTTAGGCGTAAATGCATGTTGTGCGTTGTAAGATTGTTTGGCCGTGGATGTATGCGTTTTCATTCCAGAAGAATGCGATGAACTGGATGCAGCTGTGTTTGAAGAGTCACAACTCTTCCCCTGGCCCAGTTTCATTTTGTTGTCACTTTCTCCTAACGATCGGCTAAATGTAAAGTTCCACATCAACTGAGCAGTGGATTTGAGCACCATGACTGTTAGCTTAGGGTACGTATATAGCTACTTCAAAGTTTTTATAAGTACATGGAAATGGTAGGCTACATATGCAAGAAAGTAGTAGTAAAGTGATGAAGATCAGTTTACAGGTTCTTTATATAACGGACTACGTTTTTGACTAGTCGCTACGCTGTGTATAATTCGATTTTTACAACACCCAGCTGGGTATAAAATATCGCAGAAAAAACCACAGTAAATTTAATTCATCGCTTACATGACTGACTGTATGCTCTCTCCCCACAGAAATACTAAAGCATTTTTCTTTTTACGGGCCCATGCCACTCACAGTTATCACGAAGTTGCAGCGTGAATAAACATAAAACCACTCTACCTCTCCGATCCCAATAGAGATACCATACTCTAGTCTGTTCAGCGACAGCACTAAAGTTCCATCTGACTTTGAAACTCTTTTCAGGCTTCCTTCCGTGCCTCTTCCTCACACACGTCCAAGTTCCGCTTATCATCTTACCCATCAGTGACATCACTATGAATCCCGAACTTTTTGGCATATCGGATTGGTCTAAAATCTCCAGGTTGGATGGTGGTTTGTTTAGCGCCGCCTTGCGACTGGGAGACCTCATTTTGTTATTTTGTTTCTTATGGGTTGTGCTTTTTATTTATTTTGTTCATCCACCTTCTCACCCAACCGCGACACATGTACACACGCGCACATATAACAGAGACACAAACAATACCATATTAAAAGAAAAAAGCAAAAAGTCGTATCAAAGTGCAAGACTATTGCTAACTGGTGCTTCCAGTTGGGGTATCACATTCGATGTCAGTTATAAGTTATGTTCAGACTTCTTGACCAAAGAGAGTGATATAAGCAGTATTTGAGATATAGATAGTCGCATTTTAAAAGATCATGCAAAGCTCATATAGCCTATTCATTTACTTTACTGTCTGAGCTACAGCTTCCTGGTCATTAAATTTCATTTGCTCTCTTAAATTTCGTTCCAGGTTATCCTTTAGTGTTGAAGATATTGCTGCTCAGTCCCAGGTCGTCCTTTAGTGTTCGTTCATTGGAGAGAGGAGAAGCGTGAAGATGTATGAGAGGGGGGTGTGTAGGAGGGTATGTTGGAACGAATTAAGTGTAGGTGATTTTGAGGTAAAAAAAAGTAAAAATAGAATTCCAATTAAATGCTTTGAATAAATATCTACACATGGAGGATACTAAAGGGAGAAAGATGAATATTTGCGCTCATATATATGAATAAGCTTTAGATTTGAATGACATGTACGCAATTCCTTTCGCACCCCGTGGTCATCATCACACGATCGTGAACGATCTTCACACTTTCATGCAACGCTCGTTATAAATACAACGCCTCCCTCGTTACGCAAACGCACGCATACAGGTGGAAAACGTACACCGCTTCCTCACCCGATTGACATTCGCCGGTGCCATCACCGGTTCTTGAATGTGTTTATATTCACGCACGGTCAAAATCAGCTTTTCATGCGGCCTTGAGTCAACAGGCAGTAACTTCAAAACACAAAGTTTCATGTACACATACATCTATATCTTCGTAATTCTTCAAATGTTTCAAGGCTCACTCTACATGTAACCCTTAACATATACGTCTCGAAAGCTTGTTTCTGATCATCTTGCTTACTTTGCGGCCATTCTCACAGAACAGCTGATAAAACGAATAATTACAGTGCTTGTTACATGTTATATATGTTCGTGCGTAGCTGCAAATACCAAACATCAACTTGTATATGTATTTAACGTATATAGTAAGCCATTGACGGTAGCCAACCAACTGAGCGAGACACACAATAAACGACCGATTTAATGCCAGTAGTAAGAATACTGGAAAGCCTTCAAATGCCTTGATAACTTTAAATTGTGAAGTATTGATTGAATCACTAGTTGTCAGAGAGAAAACGTTGGCGTTGTAACGATGAAACGTGAGATTTACCCTAGTATCCCTAGGAATTTTCCATTACCTTAATATTGTGACATTCTTTGTACCTAAGAGTTAAAATATGTAACAGGTTGGTCTCAAGACAGTATCATGGCTTGTTCTGGCGATACCAAAGATATGACTTCCCGAGAAGTATGTACTTGGCAACGCCCAGCAAAACATGTGGGTACTCACAGCAACGTACATCAAGAAATTAGCCTACTACCAAGGATATTCGCTAAGAGTGTGTATCAGATATCTTTACTTCATTTGCATCTTGGTTTTATATTTCTCCTGATATTATCAAGTAAATTCCGTCAGCTGCGAGGGAGTATTAGGTACACACAGGATTTGTAGTTTAAACATTATTATTATATATTGGACCTATAGAAATGATCTAAATGAAAGACAAAAGGGTCTTGTTCGAATAATGCTCTAGAGTATCCTCTAGTATTCTGGTAGTCCCATTAACCCGAACACGTGCCTTGATTCAAAGCAATAACACGATTTAGTGAATACTTCAAAATGTTAAGAGTCAAATTCAATCTTTGTTACATATCCAAGGTTTACTTAAGCATTACTGAGGTAGGAATTATTCCTCCACCATGGACAATGCGGTACCTAGAATCTTGTAAACTGTAACTCGTATTTTTAACTTTAACCCCTCTCCCTCTGCCCCTTTACTGAGGTAGGGATTATTTCTCTGCCATGGACAATGCGATACCTAGAAGCTTGTAAACCGTAACTTGTATCTTTAACTCTAACCCCTCCCCATCCGCCCACTTACTGAGGTAGGACAATGCGGTACCTACAAGCCTGTAAACCATACATAACTTGTACCCTTAATTGTAACCCCTCCCCCACCGCCCCTCCTCCTTCCTCCTTCCCCTCTTCCTCTCTATCGCGTACCAAGAGAAGTCCTACTTATCTTATTGTAGCTATGCTTGGTAACCATATGACAAAGACAGGTTGTGAAGCAAATCCCTAGAGACCCAATCGGTCTCTAGGTCATTAAACGACCCCTGTCATGCGGCTTTAAATTATTTTTGGATCTCCATCCGAACTGCCAATGAGTTCCACGAGCAGCACTGATGCGTCCGATAACACATTAAATAAAATAATTCAATATCTAGTGAATAAATGATGTATACCAAACTAGAACTATATAGTAGTGATTAATCATATTATTCAGAACTGTAAATAATGTACGCCTCACTCTTGGTTACTTTTCAAGACGACAAACACAATATACACACACAGACACACACAGACACACAC
>JAWQFL010000016.1:292524-312677 GCA_033442365.1 Creolimax fragrantissima | reverse complement strand
ACACACACACACACACACACACACACACACACACACACACACACACACACACACACACACACACACACACACACACACACACACACACACACATACACATACAACACATTCAAATTCACAGTCACTTTAACATTCAAAATCATTCGCTTAATCACTCATTCTCATACAGACGTACATACAGGAAAAACACAACGTAAACAGAACGTATATATCTTGAAGTAAAGTGCAAGTAAGTTCACAAGAGTGCTATTGTTAACGCGCATAAACAAACCCTCTAGCTACAGTAAAGATAAACATCGAACACATTGATACATTTGATCTTAGACATATACATATACTCGCACATATCATTAATGTATAGTGTTTCCGTCATATGTACAGTTGAACGGAAGAAGAAAACATTCACAAGTATAGAAGACACGGTGACATGCGCAAGCATAAACATATTCGCGTGCATACAAACGCATAATCTCGTGCTCGTAAACTTGGGAATGACACACTAATAGGAACAGGCGAAAGCAGAAATCATACAAGTACGAAAACGACATATATTCTTAAATTGGCTACGATCTGTTTGTACTTGAAATAATGAGCTTCTCACTGTGCCAATAGAACAGTTTTATGAAGATATAGCAATTCTACACCATGTTAATACCAAGAATTTCAACACTTCTGAGGCTTGTCGTCGGATTGCACATATTTTGCAACTCTCTGCCAGTGGTATGCGAGTATTCGTTGTCAACATGTCATGTCGTAAATTGCGTTCTTCCGACACACACACATATGTATATATATTGGATAAATTTTCGTACTCACGATAATACATAGGGTTATTCCTTCTATTGTACTTAATATTTTGCTATTTCTTTCAATTATTGTTTAAAGTCAGCTCTGCATGTTTAATACAACACAGAAGTAATTGATTCGTACGTAGGCAACTCTTACATAGTAAACACGTGCACTCATGAGCACAGACTTTGAGGAATATCAACAGCTTGAATCGTCTTATTATAGTTATGTTTTACAGCCCAAGGATCTATGAATACATCTTTGAGTATTCTTGACATATATATACTAACGTACCAACGACAACATCCGCATTCTCACAAAGTACTTGCACAATGTACCTACATACATACTAGATATACGCAAAACCACACCTGACACTTCATATATTCATACTAGTATATTGGAACTAATTTGGTTCATCAACATTAGAATGCAACTAGTGCAAGTTGGCTGTTGAGAGTGGCACATACTATCGATTCTCCAACACTGACGGAAAGTATACTGGCTACACAGCTTGGAGGAGATGTGTCAGTCTTACGAGTGTGGGTAGATGGACATGTAAAGTACGAGTGTGCTGAATGTCTCGACACATTGTTTGAGAACAAAGTTCCCCCTGAGTTGGTTGCACTTGGTGGCTCTGTTGTGCATTTAGTGTAAGTATATACATGCATTTTACTTTGTATGTTCATATGTACGTGTATATACGTTTGTGCGTACGCGGTAATGATTAGAGTTATTTAGCAGTAATGGTCTCAACCGACTGCAAACTGCAATGAAGTAGTTTCTCAGTAAATACTGTATGAACTTCGTAATTGTAGAGGTATCTACTTGTGTGGAAGGGAATATTTGCGTATAAATATTACTACGGTTGTACTTGTTGACATGTGTGACAGACACATAAGTACACAAAACACAAGCTCGTACATAAATGCACTCTCTACATCTTTGTTCGTTTGTTCTACTGCGCAGATTCGATAAACCATCTTCTCAATCTTTTGAGAACGTTTTGTCCGCAACCACCAGTACATACACACGTGCATCGGACGAAGTGTTGGTGACACTCGGCATTACACACGCAATAGGTCTGGAGACTCACGATGTGGGCGAATGGATGGTACCCGGTTCTGCAACAACAAGGACAAACTGTACAGTTATCTGTACAGAAAATACTACCGCTCTAATTGATGTAGATCGGTCAGAGTCTTGGTTGATAGGTCAGCGGATAAGCCATGATGTAAAAATGCCTTTGCAGGGAGAGGTTTATTCGCTCCATTTTTCAAAGTCAAGATCAACGAGACTTTATCCATCTAGTATTTATGTACAAGTATGTTCTTGTACATATGTGTGATTGTATGTGTGTGGTGTATGTACGGCTTTTATATTCGACGACGTTAGGATACTGATATACACTCTATCTTGTGTATGTACTTAAATGAAATACGCAAATATTGGAAACGGTTCACGCATTTATGACTACCAGGTGATACTATGTTGTTAGCATGCACATATGGTGCATGCACGTTTACACGCACAGAAAAATGATCGTATGCTCATTATGCATACGTAAACAAACGTGTACGAGATATACTCACGTCAATACCCTACTACACCCTACAAACAACCGAAGGAATACGAAATTCTCCAGCATGAAACCACATCCATCATCAAAGCCAATTTGCCTGGATTATTAGAACTGGTAATAGAGCCACCGACAGCATTCGCAGATGAAAGAAGACCTTCACATCTATACAGTTACCTTGTTGACACAGTCAGCGCCGTAAATGTATTCCTTGTAATTATTGCTTCAGATACTAGAGGGGATGTGTATACTCCTTTGCCGGCAGGTATGGCAGTAGTATATCTGAGGAAAGAAGGATTTGAGGAAGAAGTAGTATCCTATAATGTCACCAAGGATAATGCGCATGGCAAAGATGAGCGGTATTATAAAATACCGATACCTGAACATTGGATGAATGACAAGGACGAGGTCATTGTAAATGTATCTGTGTCATTAGTTGACCAAAGCGCTAAAGGTGGCATGGCGCCCATTGCTACAAACGAATTAGGACTGGTATACATGCATATATATAGAACGTCTTCTTTTGTGCGTGTCCAATCTATATTTGATTCATGCATATTTTGATTTTTCAGTCAGGATAAAAGCAAAGAATAGGAAGATGAAAGAAAAGTACGAACGAACTTTATTACATCACACTTGTATATCGGAGTAGAATCAATGCTAATTGTTACTTCTCAAGCGTTACCAAGAATTTATTGTGCCAAACACGGGCATGTAAAATATTCACATTAAATTAATTTCTGTGTCATCATCTTTACCATGCACACACGCGCACATTACACACATGTTATAATTGTGCAAATATCATTATTTTGTTTACTACCATACGTTTACCCTCACATATATGCGCATTAGGTGATCGTATTACCAACAAATAAAGTACCACAGGAGCCACTTGTAATACTTGAACTTCCCACATTGGACATCTCTTTGGGTGAAAATTGCCCTTCCACGACTTTCTCCGTACCTCTTTATGGTCAAAGCAAACGAGTGCTTACAGCTCTTTCAGGTAATCTTAAGCATACAATATTTCTTAACTCTAAACGTACAACTACGTCAAACATGTATACAGACATCCTTTTTTGTATCCACTGATCTAGCATGCCGTATTGTACATTTCATACTCATGCTTACAACATGTACACTCCCTACGTAACACTGCCCTCCTTAAACATGCGTAAATAGGATCCATTGAGTATAATTCATCCGAACTACAGTTCGTAGGCATTCATCAAGATATAGAAAAAACTCGTTGGAAGGTTCGCCACTCTGATGGCTTTAAAACGTTTTCATTTACACGTTTGGATGAATCTGCTAGCGAGATAAATCGGGGAATACGAAATATGGATGCCAGCGACCATTCATATGAATACAAATTAGAATTACTGGGCACACTGGACTTTAAGTACATTGTCCAGAACGCAAATGAGACTAAAAATTGTAAAGTATGTATATAGCTGATTCATCTTCCCTATGTCCATGTGCTTCCAGTGTGCATCCGCGCGCGTAAGTGTAAATACATAGAGATGCCATGATTGAGAAGAAAAGATGTAGGACAGTGTACACTGTTATGTGCACCTGCGAAAAATCTTGTAACGTCATTTCTACTTTATGACGTCATCATAACCTGCGTAACTGTATGCGCAATGTTGTCGTATAGAAATTTATAACAATCCCTGCACAAATACCAACAGATGTTTGGCCATATCTCAGAACTACGAGACTTGGGGGTAATTGGCAACCTCGCTTCTGAGCCCATCCCGATTTACACTCGTGATCGTTTTGGCATATCAAACTCACGTCCCGGGACAGTCACATTTGTAAACGACAAGGTCAGTAATCATCAGTTAAAATATACCTATTTGCGTATGTATATGTATTGTATATGCAAGTGATTATTCGACTTGGTAGAGAGTGGCCACAACTATATACTCAAATATGTACACGTCGCGTTTAAAAGTATCTAGACGTAAAGATACAACTGCACCTTGCTCTTAATCGTGCTTGTTTATGCGGAGCATACACTTACTCATAAACGGAAATACATCCAAATATTTCTGTACAAATAAGAGCAGCTTATAGGCATATACGGACAACTACAGCACAATAGTCACGAACTTTATAACATAGCAGTGATCAATGGGAAAAAGTTTGAGAACCAGTTTTTAGTACAAGGAATTACTGCATGTGGAGTCACAGCTGGTGCTTATCCGGCCATCTGTACAAGTACGTATGTTATGCTTCATGTCAAATCAAGTGCGTCACCTTTATTTCTTGTCTATCTATAGGTATTTCTCTTTGCTTTCTTGTCTTAAGATCTGTTCTTACTTTTGCACAAGAGGTCACATAAAATGTTCATAATTTTGCTACAGTTGTATTAGTTATCTAAATGTAAGTAATATGAATTATATAGCACTGGTCTATTGCTGAAAAGAATTACTGCATGTATGTGACGTCCACCTATTATTTGTTTTCGTCTCCTTGTGAGTTGGTGGATGTGATTGATACAAGATTGTATGGTTCCACCACATGCTCTATCACGTACATAGGTGTCCATATTTGACTGCTACACTCGTGAAATAGACAGCTTGTAAGCAAAGTATGATTATACAACCAGTTACACACGGGTATGTGTTTTCCGCATTATCTCAAATACAAATATAAACTATACAGGCAGCAATGAGTCTATTCTTAAGATATCAAATGACTGCACATCCGTGATGTTAGACGGCTCCGAGCTCAGCGGTGGAAATAGTGTGGCTATATCGATTTCAACACTTGACAATACAACCACCTCGGAAGTATTTTTTCGTGTGTGGTATCCTCAACAAGTGTGTATCGACGACATAGATATATGTATATGTATGAAAGAATCTATATATAGATACGCATACAAGCGTGTATTTATCCAGAACTATCAATGTATATCGACAAGACACGCATGGGTGTTTTTGTGTTGAAATACGATGCTGTCATATACACCAAAATTGTTGCCTAAAACTGTGCTTACAAGAACAATGAACTATAGTTGTTTTATGTAGTAATGTATACGTTCTTTGTGTACATATTTAAATTCTATACGATTGTAGATAGAATTAGTTGTGGCTGGAGCAGAGGGAAATGAAACCAACCTTTATGCAATCCCGGGAATTTATGGAGAACAGTGTAACGAACTTTACTTTCAAAACACTACAATTGACGTTGTAGCTACTCTTGCCGCGATTGGAGACCCTGCTAATGGTACGTGCACGTATTCATATATATTTGCATGTGTAACACGAGAATTAACATCGTATCGAACGTGAGGACAGACATAGCACAACCCTTGTTGTATGTTGTACTCAAGAGTATCCTATTACATATGTGTAAGTACAACGTCTTTATGGCAATTCCATAATTTGCAATTTGCTTGTTATGTACATAATAGATTGTAACCTAAGAGGACAATTTTGAAAATAAACGCACTAACACATAGATTGCAGAGATGTAGCATGCAACTCCAAGAACTTGACAATTATTAGTAAACACGCGCATTGTAAAAATCGAATATAAATATGAATGCACACAAAAATGCTGCACACGAAATGTATGAGTTATACTTCGAGGATATATACACTGTTTCTGGGATGAGTCAAGTGCATAGACTTTAAAATCACGATTTCTGGTCTCTCTTGCAGACAATGTGACTCATCTGGCAACCAAGACTTTGGTTATAACAGATATTGTACAGTCACTCTTGACAACATCAAACGATTCGGTGGTAGCTCTATACGGTGCAGAACATGGGCCGGGTTTATCAGTTCTAGGTGTGTATGAGTATTTACGTGTGTGAGCTCTACGCGTACGTATTTATACATACATATCATGTTATCTGTCTGTAGTTTGGTAGTTGGGCGTATTTGTATATGTCAGGGAAAGCGTATACGTAGGAGGGGTAAACTATTGGCTTCTGTTGTAAGTTGAATGGTTGAACCCCACTAGAAAGGATGTTCCCTGTGACTATGTCCACATTAACTGGCCATCAATTTACATATTAACCCATGTTCTTATTTGGTCATACAATATACACTATTTACGAAACTGTAAGCTTATACGATTTTATCAATCGTAGACCAAGAACTGACAGACAATAGATGTAGGTACATGTTACCCATACACTCCATTCATACCTATATCGTTGCATAAATGTGTATAAAGTCCAGAACCTTTAATAAAAATTTCCAGTCTACACTTATACATCATTCATTCACAATGTAGCTCGAAATATAATTCCAAATATTCGTATTTACTTCACAGGGTATTCCATCTGATGACAAATATAGACCAATAACTTCCATTACTTCCATATTCTTACACATAACCAATCAGATATATTCACATACTTTCAAATCATCTACACTTAAGCAGGTACATTAACATGAGTACACACACGAATATCACATATGTACAGGGAAAAATGCAGGAAGTACAAATGTTACCGCAACATTCTACAATGCGAACCAGTACCCACCAATTTCGAAGAGATTCGATGTGATTGCTGAAGTAGAGCCTATCGCTTCGTTCGATGTGACTTTGTATAGTTCTGCGGAAATACATGCTGATGTCAACAGCGTAACATTAATACTCAAGCCAGATTTTGTCGGAGGAGGAGGTAAATGTTGTATAAGCTTGAGGTGTGAGAGAGTTTGAATGTATGCAATGTTCCTAACACTCATGTATATCAACATACAATCAAGTTAGCCGATTGTGCGATAGATCTCCAGCAGCTGCGTAGGTCGTGCTCCACAACCACATGTATATATATATTTATTTAAGCTATGTGTAGTGAGGGATTTGTAGGTTTCTGTACATGCACTTGAAGGCAAAGAAACACGCACTGCCTTTTTAATTAAAGTATGTATTACATGTATTCATCCCTAACAAAGGGCGTATTGAAATATAGAAATCTGATAGCTTACATTTTCGCAACAGTTCTGAACAGACTTCATAGCCACATACATGTTCAAGCGATCGCAAGACCGGCATATTCAGGACACAATTTTAGAATTACACAGGAGGATGGATTGATACTAAAGACAACAGACGAAGACATTGTGTCCGTATATGTAACTAATGCAGAGTTTGTAGCAAAAGGGCATGGGTCGGGTCCACTGGCTATAGCGGAATGGTCTCCTGGTATGTGGGTGGATACGTGTGCAGACTCGCTTTCTTGTTCGTTTCTTGTGGGTTATCTGAATTATACCGCGCTTCTGTAGATATATACACTGTTTCCGTCACGTAGTTGCAGCTTAAGCATATTTTGTGATAAAGTGTCAGTCAACATACACTCTTTACATATAATTAGAGCATAATTGGTATTTCCGAACTAAATACGTATGATGATTGCTAGTACATGCATTATATTTTGGTCTTGTGCCTTTTGTATGTGTTTGATTAATGTAATCATGTATATGCTGTAAATTCGAGGTTGATTATATTTAAAAGGATAGTGCATTTCATTCTCCGCTCAGACAATTACCTTTTTATTTTACTTACACTGATATAAAAATACATTTATAATATTCATTTCGTGTTATTATAAAACTCTTTTTCTTAGCCTTTTCATTTAGCCGAGAGTGCAATGCGAAAAGCCTACCATTTGCGTCAGCCAGCGTATATGTGAATATTCGCGTGCCGCCACCGCGTAAGTTCGATATCGACATATCATCAACACGAATAACTTCGGATGCACACTCAGCATTTGTAGGAATAAGTTTAACGGCGTCAATTACAAGCGTGCTTATAACAGATGTAACGGGAGAGACATACCAGAGCATCGATAATCCAAACTTACAAGTTAAAGCTAAGGGAATGTGTTCCCTTATCAAAGAGGACTTTGGAAATGTGACTTACACGGTTGTACCTAAGTATGTAGTACCCGTACTTTGTATAATTTTTATGAGTGTAAATTTTCGTACGTGTGAACTAACGTTACTTTGTGTATATATTCTGTTTATATTACAAGAATAGGGAGCATTGAAGCTAGATAAACTAGCAATCATTTTTCTAACAAATTATGTACGTGATACTCTATGGTTGAATTTCATATGCTCCATCACACACCTATAACTATAATTACTTTGACTCACAGGGAGTACGAGAATGGAGAGTGTCAAATACAGTTTTTTCTTTCAACATATCCTCAAATCTACCACAAAGAAGTTATAAAAGTTGTGAGAGCAGATAGGCTTGAATGCATTGCAAACCCATACCCAGCATACGAATTTTCAGAGGGATATACAGTCCAGAAATTAAGAAAGATCAGTAGCACTTTGCCAGGTGTATATCAAATGGCAACAATCAACAGGTATACTTATCATATATGTATATGTGGGTAAGAGCATTGACACCAGATATCAATGCAGATTAAAACAAAATGAATGCCATTGTGAATATGCATGGGCCAGTTTGCTTGGTCCTTGGTCCGCGCATGTATAGTTCTTTGTGTTTATAGTAATGTTTATTCATATTCGTTGATGTCATATATACACATGTCTGCTTGGAGAGTGCATGTGTAGCGCTTATGGAGTATGTATGTGAATGTGCGTTTATATGTATGTATCAATACCCAATAAAAACTTTGCTGTGGTTGTATATATACGTGTTCACATTTGTGCTTGTTTATGTGCTGTATTTTTGTATGTTCGGGTTGTTTTGTGGATTGCACTTAATGTATCTACGATTATATCCAAAACTGGACGTCCGCATATATGATATGAATGTGTGGATATACTGATGGATGTATGGATGTAGGTTATGTAAGTGGGGATGTATGGATGCATGAATGTAGGATTATATATGCAATTTGCGTATGCATGGTCCCCGATGTTTGCATTTGTTCATGAATGAGTACTGAAGTCTTTGTAACGTAAGTATATGCTGTGGTATCTGCTACTGGTGTCTAGGTCCTCGGTTTCCATTCATAGCTTAAAGCAAAACTATACGCAAGCCCGCTCATATAACTCTATCAGATAAACAACATATGCAAGCATGGACACAAGTACATTCACGCACAAAGTTTTCAGGCACAAGCAAACGTGTACGTATACAAACATACTCCATAGGATTTTGCTATTAACGGATGGAGATAGGATTAATGTGAACTCAATATCTGCGGTCACCTCTGACTCCGCTGCCTTCATTAACGGCAGTTTGGTTGGCGGTATACCTTTGGCGGGGCAAATACTCCCTTACAAGATTACGGTCACGTGCATATTGGTGAGTTCTAGTACATATATAATTGTGTGTATCTAGAACGGTGCGTTGATATGCATACCGAAATGTTATACAACTTGCTACTTCAATTATAGATTATTACGTCCACAGCGTTTATGCTCTCAAGATTTTCTTTCGTTAAAACCCACACTTAAACCAAACGAATCGCAGATGTATAGAGAATAAGCTCGCGCCAATTCACACGCATGTAAACACGTGCACTCCAACACGCATTTGTCAGGGCTCTCTTTTGTCAACAACCGATATTACTGTAGTGTCGTCCCCAACACCTGTAGTCGGCTTCGAGCGTGCGCGTGTGCGTGGCATACATGCAGATACGATGATGGGTATAAAAGGAAAACAAGATATCATCACGTTCATTGCCTTGCTGAACGACGGGAGCAAGTACCCTAATGCACAAAACCTTTTCGGAGCTTATAATGTTCTTTCATCAATGCCAAGTGTTATCTCCGTGGTAGATACGTTACCCACACTTACTTTACAGGTAGGAGAAATACGTTGCTAATTCAACGCGTATAGACATATATATATTATTACATACATGCATCTGTGTGAGTTTCCCAGCGTGCATTTGCGTTTATTGTGCTGCGTTTGTTCCTGTGATGTGACACGCTAGTGGTTTAACAATTATATTGAAATTTTTACTCGCGGAAACAGGCCAACAGTTATATACCAGTCAACATTCAATTATGCAATAAAGTCAGCGATAAGGTTTGTCCAGACTTCATGGTACATGCCAATCTGATTGCAGATGTAGGTGACGTTGATATTGGCTGTAAACATAAGTTTGCCGAAGGTATTCGCGTGTGAGAAATGAGTCAGTAAAGTTTAAAGCGGATGTATGGGAGTGCGTACAAACTTTGATTGTAGGGGTATAATATTTTTTTTATGACGGCTTGGAACGTAAGCGTGCCTGTACGCGTGTGGGGAAAAGAGGGTAAATGTGTGCATTGCTACTTATTTAAATCTTATAGGTTCCATATTTGGATACTACAATACATGGTACAAATTTCAGGACTTCACAAAATTCATATCTCGTTGCATAAACTATTTACGACACCTGTCCAACAATATCATCCCGTGGGCAAATAGGGCGTACATATACATTATATACATATGAATACATACAGGTTCTCCTCTGTCGGAATGCATTCCTGAGGCGGATGGTACTATCGCCGCGGAGATACGTATTAACACCGGTGGATATAGTCTTATTCATGTGGTTATGTCGATACTTTTTGACAGTACATGCTTAAAAATCGTACAGATGGATGCAGGTTTGTATATGTTTGTGCATGTGTATATGTGGGTATGTTTTTACTCTATACACACATATACATGTGTATGTATGAGTTTGTTTGGTATAGCTACATATATATATGTGTGTATAATGATGGGTCTACGTATCCGTATATATATAAGCATGTAGGAATACACATAACAATATATGTATGTGTATATCGTCCAACACGGGAACATGCTAGGGAGTGGACAATATATGAGATATATTTGCGCGAGTATTCGTAAAAATATATACTTCTGAGTGAACGTGGTTATTGACCTGCACAATTGGTTTATACCCGTTTATGCATATATGTAGGTGAAGGAATTCCGCTTTCGTCAAACATTATAGTAAAGCCTATGGGAATAGCTCATCTCTCAGCCGCAATCACATTTCCATATATATCCCTACCGGAGGAAGAGACAAACTTACATTTTGCAACTTCATACTTCGAAGTTTCAGCTACCCAACAATGTTCCAATAAACCTCATCGCATATCTGGACAGGTATTTATTATTTTATAAATACTTGCCTACATGCAGCTCAAAACACTCACATACACATTGTATAATACGAAAAGCAGTAACCGTATCCACGTATTATGAACGACTTTTGTAGATCAGTATAACGGGTACTTCAGAGATTAGTAGTGTACCGAAAAGAATGCGTCAGTGTGCTGTTTGTATGGCTGTACGTATGCACACGGTAGATGAATATAATGTTTAACAAGTATCTTGTAAATTATCTTAACCTATTTCATAAAATGTATTTAATGGTCGCATATGCAAGCTTACCATATACATATCCAACACAGATTCGTAGTCTTCGCGTCGATGGAAATATAACATTCGCGGATGACAGGGACATTGTTGCTGGCGATGTTCAGCTTTACTCACCACAGAAACAAGTAGTCCGCTCCAATCGTCGATCTGTATATACACCCACCCAAGCATACATAAATACATATGCACACACAGATAAACAAGCTGACAAACAAATAGATACAAACTATCAGCTAAACGTGATTCCTCGTATGACGAATATAATGATTATTCCTTCTCAGCTTTATGATGATGTTTCGGATGGTGATAGACGCAGTGTAGATGAGAGTGAGAGAATAGATAAGGATGGAGATAAGACTGCAGATGTAGGTGTGGGTATGGTTGTAGGAGAAGAAATTAGTGTCCATACATATGCCAAATCGATCTTAAGTAGTGTTGAACGTCGACAGCCTTGTACCAATGTATGTTCGAATAGTATCTGCACTGCGTGTTGTGGGAAGAGACCCTCAGGTATGAATATATATCTGTGTTCCTGCACGTGTGTACTGCTGTTTGTTACATGTATGTGCATGTACGTAAATTTGTGTTGGTGTACATCATTTTGTTTCTCGTGAAATTATAGGGGATGAATATACTTCAATATAAATATACTCATACACGCACACAAAACCGCACACTCACACAGACATCAAAGATATACAATGGATACACGCGAACATATACTGTTAAAGAAAAACTTATTGGCGATGGAAACATAAAAAACAGTCATACATGCTCTCATAAGTTTTCTATTTAACAATTAGGAGATATAAACGCCGATTGTGTTGTGAGTCTATCCGATGCAGAATACCTCTTTAACTTTGATGTCGAAGCGCGCAGAGGGTTCGACACACACAGAGGACAACAGATGGCCAACCGTACTATCTCGGACAAAAATGCATTGCTGGGAAGGGCTCTATATGATTCTAGTAGAGACGGCGTTCCAGGCACAGTGTACGATGCTCAATTGATTGATTTACTAGTCAACAGGAGGATGCCTTTGTTGGTACAGTACATGTACGAACCGAAGAGATGCGGCGCAAGTTTTGGCGTTAGACTAGAGGTATTGTGTATGAGCATGTGATTGCGTAAATCCTTGAGTCATGATACAAAAGCTGTTGTAGGATTCTCCAAAGCTGATCCATTTACTAAAAAAAACAAACACGTTGGTGGTGTATCTTGTATTTTTAAAGTATATGAGGCAAAAATTTGGTTTGGGTATTGGACGAACAATATGTGTTCCGTAGAGTGAGGTTAAAACACTATTGGAGATTAGCAAAACGTAGCTTTCCAACTATATGTTATGTGCGGATTCCTGCAATCATACAAGTGTAGAGAACGGGTAAAATGCCTACTGGCCTTCTCTGTGTGTTTCAAGCACATACCATACGTAGCGCAATGTTGGCGCATTTTTGTTGTGTTTCTATTTTGGTTTTTCATTTCAGTAGTCGTTCTCTGACATAGAAAGTACATACTCCAATATAATATATTTGTGTTGTGCCTACTTTTTATTATTGGATAGCACTCCCTTGCGTTCTACAATACTACTATAGATGTTAACTAGGGTATGTACAGTTTAACATCCTTGCTAGTCCTCTTTGTATGTGCGAATTTACATTGCAAGTTTGATGTCATGAATGTAACAATAAGATCTGCCTATTTCATTACATAGAATGCCGCGGGGGACGCACCAACATCAACACTTGCACTGGAAGTGTACTTCGTGTTTCAAACAAGCAACATCACTCCAAACAATTCCCAATTTATAAGTACTGTTACCCGTTTCACAGAAGGCACTGCTGTTGTGCAGGCACAGAGAGTTAGCGCTACCTCAGACGAGTGGTGGGCACATTTGCAAGTGATGAATGAGGTATGTAAGGGTAGTCCGATATTCCGATATATGTAGTCGTTGATGTACTTGTCAACAATTGTTGTTTATAAACGATTAATTTTTTGCTGTACATATCATGCGTCCTTGTGTGTATACTGGTATGCTGGTGCAGGCTCTTTAAACTCAATCTGGTACGATCAGTGTTGTTCGCTAATTATGGTCTTTTATGAACGTACACTGTTTGTATGTACGCGCAGACCAATGTGCCGATGTAAATTCTTACTATTCTCGTGCATTCGACCAACAAAATCGCCTTCATATTTATACTACAGATTACGAACGGAAATATCAGTTTCTCCGTCATTTTACTCTCACGTACGGCTGATAATGGTATGCAAAAACTCAACGTGGTGAGTCTCTTTAGGTCACATTCAGCTTCAGTAGGCGAAGGGAGTGTTCTTCATAAGGGTGTTAATTTGGAAATACCAACTCGCCTACTGCTAAACAAGGTATTTGACAAACCACAATGACAACATGGTAGTGTTAATTTACAACATACGTACGCACATGATAAAATGTAGTGAACATACGCCCAAACATTTACACTGTATGTAGTTTTAAACAGATTTCGTTGCATCAGAGAAATACTAGCACATTTCTAGATAACCGATGTGATCACAACGCTCTATACCAACAATTCTTGCAAAATAATATCCAAAATCATTTATCAACAAAATCCACATTTACAATTGACAATCAGTTGATGATGGAAACCAGCTTATTCGGGTACAGGGACAGCTCCCCCATCTTTGATATTAAAACAAGACACGAGTGTGTAGCAAACACCATGCCTGTGCGTGTAGTGTTATCAATAAACGGGTTAAATCAAAATCAGACTTACTTCTGTAAGTGGGGAACAACACAGACTATGGGCCAGGTATGCATACATGATTGCTAATATTGTGAATTTGTTCAAGTACTTATGCATGCATATTTCAACGTGTGCGTGAATATGCACTGTTTTGACTAGTGTATCTGGCTGGCATTGTATACTTGCACGCAAGTGAACATGTACACTCAGGCACACGCCTTAGCAATACACACAAGCACACACACACACACACACGCGTATATTACTCGGATAAGGCTAATAACATAAGCACACGAGCAGGTATTGTCGCCCAACGTTTTAGATTGTGGGTGTGCGCATGTAGAGCACTACCTCACATTGTATGCGGTGACAGTGACGACACTGTTATGGAACACACCCGAAGAGAATCAAGCTGAATTGGCGGTAGTGTCTCCGTTCAATTGGGTTGCAATCGACGAAAGTCTTGCCACCACTCCAGCCGCAATGACCATAGCGAATACACATGTACAACTCAGTAGGCCTTTTCTAGTTGAAGTACGGTCGTCGAATGGGTATATACATATGTTTTCTTCTGTAATGTGCATAGTGTTTATATATCAAGTGTGAGTTTAGTGTACTTTTATTATATTTTGATGGTTATCGGGGTCTGCCCTGTCAGATACACTTGGAATTAGTCTTCATGCAGATGCAGCCGAACAATGCACTTTATGTTCTTATTTCAGTAATACCGGTATGCATAAATGTGAAGACAAAAATCTTTCACAGATACGAGCCGACCATTGACGCTTTTATACATATAACACTATGTAGATATAATATACCAAATTATGAAAGGATAAATGGTACCGAGAAAATTCAATGTTTATGGTCTGTTAATGGAAATAACGAGACAAGCACTGCCGCAGTTTTTATCTCGAACGATGGAATTCAGGTACCATTATGTATGCATATACATTATTGCCTGGCATATGACGCACCACGTATATCACATCACCTGTGCAGACCTACGTGTATTTCGCAAACACAAGCAGGTAAACACAAGTTCAAGGACACCAATGCATCTTGTCTATTGAGATGGAAAGATAACACACGCAAGCACATAATCACCAGTCGATTTACACGCACAGTGCCCAACAGAACGATCAATTGCGGAACCTGGTTCAGTCAATCTCAGCATTCGCCTGAACCCAATTACTGTTGTGAATGTGGGGAGTGTGACATACGATGAAATATCTGGCGAGTGGTATACTATTCAAGTAGTACCGCGTGCTGTACTTTTATATGAAGACATGATGTTTACTATCACGTTGGCAGGCATAATACAGCAAGATGATCTAGTAATGGTATAACTGAATGCGTGTATGTTGAATTGCATGAATTTAATATCGTGTGCGTCGGAAAGTGGTCAGACAGTGTGTTATTGTGAGTGCTTAGAGGTCTTTGTGTCTATGGCTAGGTTATGTATGCGTACACTTGATTTCTATGTAGAGTGTACAGTTACATAAAAATATTTGTATGTAAATATGTTATTCTGTATGACTGTCTCTGTATGACTGTGTCTGTGTATGTTCATATTTGTAGGTAGACAATATTTAGGGTAGGAATGCCACAACATATGCAAGAATTGGTGACATATGTATTGATATATGATATATCACGACGAAAACAATATTAAGTGCGATGATGCATGTGGATGTTTGTTACATTCAAACGGACGCGTGCACAAATTTACATACCCACTCATATGCACATGCTTTGATGTACATACGTACTTTCAGACAAATGCATATTTACCATCATGTACACATGTACAAATATATATACACATATTATTCATGTATGTTTTCAATTTCTCTTATACTGTAGTGCGACCTAGATGGTGTGACATCTCTGCTTGTGGCTAAAAATTTGCATGAAAACTCTAAACTGCCAAAAACTTATACGTGTAGATTCTCACCCACTAAAGGCACAGATCGTAAAGTACTTCGACTCATCAGCACCAAAGCAAACATCAAAATGTAATGTAGTCGTTTGATTGTGAGAGTGTATGTAGAATGCGTGTTTATAAGTATTTCCTCTACCCGCTCTACTTACATATGATTATCTATTTGTAAAAGCTAGTACAAGATAGACACCCAAACGGGGAATGGTGGGAGTTCACGAGATATATTGTCTGACAACATTTTGAGTTAATGATCCATGTCGATCTGTACCATTCAATATGTTTTGATATGTATATTGCATATATACTTGTTTAAATCCACCTCGTTCACCACGACATAGTTAAGAATGATGTTTACTCCTGCACCACACATGTAAATAGCAATATGCCGGCGTACGCAATGGTACTCGCATTCTGGTTCATACTATTACCTATGCCACATATGTATGAAGAACCACACACCAACACAACTACACCATTCTCACATGCATGAATGGTTAGCTATTTGAGCAATGCTGTGTTGATTGAAGGGTATATGCTTCCTACGATAGTTTTCCCTACTGCAACTACTAAGCCTATGGTCGCTATTGGAAGTACTGGTGGAATTACTGTATTGGCGACAGAAAACAATACGTTCTTGTCATACCAGGTACTGGAAGACGCAGCTCCTGTGCCGCGTTGCAAATACATTTACAGGGATTCCGAGGTATGTTGCACTCGTTGTCTTTGTACTGTACGAAAGAGTTGTGTATCACTGAGCCTGTATATACTAAGGACTATCTATATGTACAAATAATGCAAGATATCTGCCTGTACATGTGCTTGTCATACTTGTCAATATGATTGTGCACATACACAGGCGTTTAGTCAACTGCTGCACTAACCAGACACAGACACAAACACAGACTTACTGACACTGGCACTTAAAATTCACGTAGGACCCCTTGGCAGATTTAAAGATGAAATACGTTGAAGGCACCCTAGTGTCTGCAACCGAACTATTCTGCCCTTCTATTCAAATGTCCAGGCCAGTACCAGCTGAATTACTGGTATTGGCAGACAGCGTAAATGGCCAAGGGCCATATCCGGTATGAATATCACCATATTTGTATGTTCACAGGCGTTGATATTTATAGGCGTATAATGTTTACTTGATATACATGCTTTGGTCTTTCAAGTTTCATGTATGACAAATTTTGTCGCACCCACCAATACGTATCGTACATACATATGCACACGAAGTTGAACTCTTACTTACTGAAAACCAAAACTACGATACATATAAAATCTAGATACAATTTGCGATGAGAGCTCCTATTTTATTATCGGCCAAGATAGGTGACAATTTTGAGGGCGTATTACTGTTGTTTGACTCTCCCATTGATTTAATGGTTTCAAAATGCAATGATCTAATGAATGAGGAATATGTCAAAAAACTGGGTGTAGGTATGTGCTTTAAAATATTAATGCCTTTCCTGCGTATATACATAAACGAAAATCACAATCACTTACATAACATGATTCGTACGAATATAAAAATTCACATATGATATGCATACATATCAAATTGAAATACAAACAATATGATTATTTATACGAACATAAAAACAGGACACGAATGTCGGATGACAGGGCAAAATCGTGTATTGGCCAAGTTTGGATCAAATCCAACCTTGGTTGAGAACGATGTACTAACTATTAAACCAAAAGCAGTTTATGCTTCCGTTCAACCGTCTCTGTATGCTAGTGGCTCTGTTTCTACAGCTATCGCCGCAACGCCAAAAGTCAAGATTTTTTTTTCTGGTATGTATAATATAGCACTTTTGCTCTTGTTTCGTCTGCGAATGCAAAAAATGCACTTTTTGGATTTACTGTGCATAGATGGGATAAAGTACATATGTATGTATGTGTCTTTGAATATACATATATATGTGTGTACGCGCAAGCCATATTACAAGATTATACATATACTACATTAATCCTTAATACAGGTCCTTACTTCATTGGCCCGTGTGATAACTTTACTCTCAGTGCTGCATCCACAATGGGTGGTGGTGGTAGACCAATGTCATACAAATGGGAAAATAATAGTCCAACGCCACTTACCCTGCATACGAACGGTACAAATTACCATCGCTCCCGCACATACTAATGTACTTGAATGCATATCGGATAAGCACAGATATTATCATAAGTGTGCACAAACGGAACACATTTATGCACAACATACACATATAGGTAAATAGGTTCAAATATCAATACGCAATCACTCATATGCGCATATGTCTGCAAATGTATCTTTGCACGTGTACTGGCATTTACCACATGCAAACATACTGAATATACACAGTATATACATCGTAAACAGATGACAATGTTTGTAAGTATCTTGATGCACAGATCCTCAATATGATATCTCGCATTTACAATTTTGTGCAAGTAGAACGCTTATTGACAGATACAAGCACATTGTAAATACAGGATCCTCTGTTATGGTGATAGGAAATGATGTACCTGTAGATAAACAAATGTCCATATCTCTTACGGTGGTGAACTGGTTGGGTAAGACATCAATGTTGGAAACCCGATTTCAAAAGGTAAAAGCATATATCAGTGTTGAAGTATGGTACGTATACACACTCGCACACACAACCATGACACGCACAACTTCATGTTTATTCTACATACATATTATTACTATAGAAAAGTGTAGGCGTGCCAGTAATCTACCTTGAATCACAGACCGTGGAAGTTACAAGAGATAAGGTTGCTGTAGTGCGGACGCGTACACAACTACGAGGATGTGAAGGAGTGAAATTTCCCAATCCTTTGATCTATGCGTAAGTAATTCGCGTTTTTAAAAGTTAATTGATCAATGGATGTAAAAATACTTATGATAAAAGTAATATACATAGTAATTCGTATTAACATGCATGTACGTGGCCGTGTCATGTCAAATCAAACAAGTTGAGACAAGTGGAGACTTGGTATTAGATGAGACGGTTTTGTTTCTTGTTTTTTTTTACATGCATATGTCAAAATATCAAGTTCGGCTTTCACAAATCACGACATATATCTATATACTTTGTCTTGTGCGGTGTACATTTGTTCATGTATTAACAAATACTTTTTTCTGTTTACTTATCTATGCATACATACATATATATGAATGTATATATATGCGTGTATATGTTGTGTAGATGGAGTGTTGATGTTGAGAGTAATGCAGATGTGAGTGCTGCCCTTGAAAAATCCGAGGTCTGGAAGTCATCTGTAAACAGCAGTACACTAGTCGTGCCGGTATGTGTATGTACAAAGCGTTAGTTTAAACAAAAATATCATATTTAGTAAACAGCAGAATGGAGTGCTAAAGAATGAAACTATTCGAAGCAATCTATTCTCTAATGTCCATAACATGTATACATTATAAACAAACGCACAGCCATACGTACTTCCGGCTGGAGAATATTTCTTCAAGCTAACTTTAACTGATGCGATGACTGGAGAGGTATTTTTCGACACAATGAAGGACGTAATATCTATTAAAGTGAGTGTCAAAGCACTTCCGGTACAAGCACGCCTGCCGTTCAATGCATTACGATTTGCGCGGGAGAATGGTCTCAAGTTAGATGGTTCCGAGTCACGTAAACTAGACCTACAGGTTGATGACGAGGTATGTGTGTATTCGTACGCAAACCTCCATTCATACATACACATACACATACACATACACATACACATACACATACACATACACATACAC
>JAWQFL010000016.1:243752-292428 GCA_033442365.1 Creolimax fragrantissima | reverse complement strand
ACACATACACATACACATACACATACACATACACATACACATACACATACACATACACATACACATACACATACACATACACATACACATACACATACACATACACATACACATACACATACACATACACATACACATACACATACATATACACATACACATACACATACACATACAACACATACACATACAACACATACACATACGCATACGTATCCACCCCCACACACGCGCATGTACATATTATGTGAATATCATTACAGGCTGCATACACAGGACTGCAATATAAATGGACGTGTACTTACCTCGACGGAGACATACCAGCTAATCCGTGCGACATAGATTCGGTATTAACAAATTTATCAACACTAACTATTGATCCCGCTGTTATGAAAGATCCTCTGAAATGGCCGGAAGGTATGGCATATCTTTTTGATGTAGATGTGTATACGTGTACTTACAGACGTATCAGTAATTCATACAAAGATGCTAAATAAATAGCTGTTGTCCGGGGTCACGCCAGATCTTCGTACTGTACATTAGGCAAATATATAAGTATATACACAACTTACTACACAACAGGGCGATACTTGTTTGTACTCTCTGTGACTGATTCTGGAAGCAACCCTACCTCAGATAGCACATCAACTATCGCCACCTTAGCCTCCTCCTCTCTACCTGTTGTTTCAGTCAAGCGGCAGGGCTACTCAGGTATGTGCGAACGTATTTTGTCTATCTATTTCTACTCTGAAATACATTTGTTGTATGTTGTACGCCTATTGCGTAGTTCTGCACTACGACTCAAGAACTTGGATATGCCAAAAATACTCGAGCATACATATTGTCGTTGTCGGTTAAACAAACAATGTATGTACAATTATTATACCCGCGCGATATTTGGTTCAAGTTTTAGTTTACGACTATTATGTATACTCAAATTATCAACATCAACATCGGCTCAACACACTGTTTGAGACAGGCGTGTAAGTAAACTCTAAATGTAATTACACATGTACTATATACACAATACATAATACCATTGCAGGTCAAGTAATTGGATCTCAAGTAGTTGCGAGTGTGGATTTTGCACTAAACCTCGTATGCGAGACTACAGCTACAAATGTACAATGGCACTCGACATCACAAGCTACGGACGGTTATTCCTCATTTGGTAGATACAACACCACATCTAGGTATTACGTGTATCCACATGTAATATTCCTATGCAATTGTGGCGTGTGTATATACATATGTATAGACATTCGTTTGAGTGTTTGTGCTTAAATGTAAGTATGTGTCTACAAGCCGAACATGTAACGCAGCTGTGAAACGTATCGTAATCAAAAGGGATACACCACCACTGTTAGCTAGGAGTATAGGTCATATAATGCTGTTCATTTCTTACCTTTCAACTGCACGGTGCATGCAATACGCGGAGGAGTATATATATATGCAGCTGAATATGATTATCATACAATGATTTATTATATCTATATAAGCGAATATTCTGTATGTATATGGTGGGTCTGTGTTCGTCTGCGTTCGTAGGTAACTAATATACATGCGTCGTTGACTCGAACTCGCACCCAAACGCACGTATATTGGAAATTTGGTATTCTATTGTACATCCGATTCCACAAACGCATACACATGACCAGGTCTCGAGTTCTATACATTGGTGAATATGCCCTAGAGAGAGGACTTAAGTATACTTTTGAATGTCGGGGATGGAATGATGACTACAACATATATGGTGCCAGGTAGGACATTTGGAGCAAGTTCTGTTTTATGCCCCCGGGTGTTTGTTTTCACTAATATCTAAAAAACTCTCAAGGCTTGATCACACACAAAACATGCCTACACTCACATTTACACTGTAGCTCTCTGAACATAGAAACAGCTGTAGGGCCGTCTGCAGGCACAGTGCTTGTCAATGACGAACTTTGGAGTGATGAGATGTTTGAAAACAAACACGCAGTTGTGCAGTACGGACATGAAATGAAAATTAAATGTCTGGGCTGGATGGCCTCCGCGGGAGATTTTTCGCTTAATTATGAGGTACCTTATGGTGTATGTACCTGTGTGATTAGCATGTATGCCCGTGTTTGTGCTAGTTGTTTTTACTTCTCCACCCTCACACGTCAATGTGTATAACATGTTCATTGATACTCTTGGACAATGATGCTTAACTATATACGTACAGTTTGGCTACATTGCTAGGAAAGTTTCGTTCCCAAATGGTGTGGTTCAGCTCAAATCTATGTCTTCTCAGTATAACTTGTGGGGTAGTGACCTTCAATCACCCACATTGGAAGTGCGAGTGCCTTTACCGCCCGCAGACACGCCTTTACAAAGCAATGATACATATTGGATAACTGTGATTGTATTGGGTAAGGACAGTCAGGATACTACAGCCATGAGATACAGACACGTACAGGTATATAAGTGTACACGCTAGTATATATGGTTGTATATTTGTGTATACCATATAGTGTGTGCGCTATGCATATGATGCAAATAGTATATTAGTGTAAATGCTACCGTACTTCATTACTGTGCACAACGGGCATGCAAAATAGATGGTTCTGCATTTACTGTTATATATATGTATAGTGTTATGTGTGTCATCGAGCTATATACCCCTGGAAAAGATGTAGCTATGTGATGATGTATGCGTATAGAGTCTCCTGTGCTTGAGTCTAATATTTGCCAAATGTTTGCAGATGTGTAAATTTGTCAGTGTGCGATTTGTATTTACCTGACAATTCAACGTGAAGATGTTTAAGTGGGTTTAAGCAATTCGAGCATGTATGCGTACTTTTTACAGTAGGTATTGCAAGGTGACTATTATTCACTAATGAATATCATTTCTTTTCTGTTTAACTTGACATAAGGTTGTTGTTACAGATTACGGGATTCCTCTTTTGAAAAATCAGATCCAGCGTTTTAAAAAAAGGTACGCAAAACCATTATGAGAAGTTTGCACACATGTTCTATATGTTTTTGTGTACTTGTTGAATATAGTATAGCTAAATGTGTAAATGTTTGCAGTGGTAACTGCTTGCGTTTTTCCACGCGGGAATATAAGTATACGAGTGCGGGAACAAGTGCACACATAACACACAGGTAATTAATGTTGCAAAAATGTCCCTCAGGAGTTAATGGATATACAACACTACATTTTCTTTTCTGACTGCCCAGAATACAGATATGTATAAGAACCTAGCCATTCCGTTTTGTAAACTTAATTGCATACCCTAAATACAGACTTAAGGACGCCGAACAGGAAGGAAATTTTTGGGCAGGCATGAGTGAGCTTTCTGATTGGTTCAAGACAATTCAGCGAATGAACCAGGATACATTGCAAGATATCACTCTAACAACGCTCTCATCTGCACCTATACGAACACCAACCCCAACCCCTCCTGCTCCCGCTTCTACACTCTCTCCTCCAGTAGCGCTCTCTGGTCCGGTGGTTTCATCCTTGTCCAAATCCACAAGACTGGTCGACATCAGCAATTCTGTGACTCCTGCCACCACCACCGCACTACCAACGCAGTCCATTGTTCCGTTTCCTGCTGAAGGTACTATCGGTGTATGTCTGTGTGTAGTGCGGTGTGTGCAGACATTGCTTATCCAAGATCACCCTACTAGTGTCAAAGCATTTCTAACTTCAATCTGCAGGCTCTTTACAGGAGAGTTTGTATCCGCGAGTTTGTAAGCTACACATTCATCTAAAAGTTGCTACACAGTTCAGCATGATAACCATTTCTCTGCAGATCCCTAACCTTTACTATTGCCTCATTTGACCTGTCAAAATTACTTCCAACCCTACTTTCAAAACCAAAAATATACATATGTACATGTATAATACCAACTTTAATCGTCCAAGTGAGAACAAATAATGTTTAGATACATAATTTTTAGAGTAAAATAATACATCAAAAGATACTTCGTCTGTAACACTCGAAAATGAATTTATATAATCTAGATTCAGTTGTAGATATGGATGCCAATAAACACCTACGCAATCCCAAGCGTAAAACGCGGAGAGTGGGTCGATATGCAGGTAAGTTTTGTGCATGCTAACACATCCATACACCTACAATCTCAGAGTAGCAAAGAAAACAGCGCTCTTACCGTACAAAGAGCGCTGTTTTCTAACATACACGCACGCGCTTTACAAAGGGCGTTTGCACAGGCACACTTTGTTCTTGTACACGCTGAACACACACGAAACACATCACACACATAATATACTACTACAACCTACGCAGAGAACCATACACGTCAAATAACAAACTCGGATGAACTGGTGTCTCAGGATGTACTGTGTCAAGACCGCCCGATTGTAGAAGAGATATTGAACTCTTACACAGCACTTCTGTTAGTAAAACCCCCTGCTATATCCGCTAGCGAACTATATTTGGCTCAATTAGCGGCGATTGTAGCAGACAATCAATGTCAGGTATGAACATATAGTCCGATCGACCTTGATTCCACTTTCTTGTATGCAATAGTAGTGGTGCATACATACATACATACATACATACAGCATATCCACACATCCATACATCCACATACATGTACATTCAGACAATTGGCGCACAAGTTATGGAACTGATGTACACAGCGCTCAGCGACTATGACAGAGTTCGGCTCACCAATGACCCCCCTCTCTCAAGTGTTACGCAAAGAGATATACTTTTTACCTGTGATCGGGTGATGCGTGCGTACATGGGTGCCGTAGCCAAAACAGTTACAATTACACAATGGCGAAAATCCATAGTGTATGCTCTGCGAGATGCACTGAGGGGTCAGACATGTATGCAAGAACAGTCAGTCACGGGTATAGTTCAAGATAATTCTACATACACTTTCTTTGATTATGCGGTGGGTATCTCATATAGAAACCTAAATAGCGCTGTTACTATCGGTAAGTGTTGTAGACTGTAAGCATCAGTGTGTACATAGTAATGCACCGCGCATCGATGTTACGATCTATGCATGTTGTATATACATTTTGTATTTGTATTTGGCAGATATAACTTGTTGCATAAATCTGTTCCTAGAAGTGAAAGTGTGAATAGGGTCACTTGTGGAACCGTCTGAGTTATTTTACGATTCGTATGTGTAATTTATACGTATTTATATGTGCAGTGTTATGCATGCATGTGTTTGTGTATGTGAATTGTAAATTCATAAATATGTGTACACACCTGTGCTAGCGACGTGCTATATTTACATAGCTATTTGCAATGATCTGTTTGGAGTAACAAGTATCATTTGATAGAAGATAAACATCTTTTTTGCAAACTATGCTTTGTAACGCATAAAATACAACTTTTCTTATAGAAACATATATATGAAAGAGTGAAACTAAAAGTCAAGCATATGAACAAACAACTAACAGGTGAAATTTCGTACCTGTTCGACTCGGCTGATGAAAAAACAAATGAGTGCAGTGACATCGTCTCTATTGTGTGGAGAGGTGTGCACATTGTGAATGACAGTGACGTAAAACAGCATGAGCCGTCCACGACTCTGGTTGAAGGGAGAGCATACATTGCGAAAACCAGGATATTGGAGGACACGCCGGTTCCAATAAACGGCGAATCAGATATCAGGTGTGTATATTTATGTATACCAAGGCTATTACTATTCCTGGGTAACCAGTGATTACATTCTGAAAACGATAAATATGATGAAACCTACGGGACCTTCATACGTGCTCTAATATAATCAATAAAAACATACAGCAAATGAGCAGTCGCGCGCGCATAGACGAGCTTCCTTCCCTTAGTCGCGATTCATAGAATATATAGCAAACAGTACTTTACAAAGCAAGTATACCAATTTTCCCATTCCTACGGATAATAAGACATACATATTTTAGATTGTATTGTGAGTATATGTCGTCTATCCAGGAATATTCGCAAAATGTGTTCATAAGATATTATAACATGTGTCACGGATGCGCACACACGCAACTTGCAGGTATACTATTGAACACGTGCTGGACGATGAAGAGACTGAACGGGAGTGCCTATATTTTGACAGCACAGGCAACACATGGATTCCGGATGTATGCACGATTGTTCGACCAGATCCCAATGTAATTTTAGACGACAACACCACAATCACATCTACAAGCGATTTAAACACAACTGATACTCCAGCTGTCGCACCTCCCGCCGACACAGGCTTTAGTGTGTGTCAGTGTAAGTTTGACAATGTAGTAACCACACGTCCCATACCTCCGCAAGTTAACTTGGCAATGCGCATACTCGTCATACTACTCCCCATTCTAGTGACATGTTTGCTGCTAGTGGCAGCCATTGTACTGGCCCGTTGGTACTACAAAACACATATTAAACCTAAGCGTGACTTTCGACACAAGTACAAACGTCAAACCACTTTCAAGGAAGAGAATGGATTTGCAACATTCCAGCTTAAAAAGGTACCAGGCTATCGTGAGCCTCCCCCATTCAACTTTCAGACGGACAGTGTTGAGATATCCGGTAGTGGTGGGGGTACGTGTGTGGGTGAACTCCTTTTGCCCAATGTGAGCTCAAGTTTGCATCCATTCACGGTTGTGCGTAGCTCGGAAGAATACCTAGGCGGATTACGTAGCAGTAACAATAGTGTAAGTACTACTGGGAGGGCGCAGTACTTCTACGGCGAGGACAGTATAGATGAGGAGAGCAGTTGTATTGGGGGTAGTTCTGGCCTTTTTTATGACACTGATTTGTCTGATGAAAGCAGACATGCAAATGAGAAACTGGGAAGCCAGTCCTTGAGTTTCAAGAACGGATATGTTGAAAGTTTTGAGAGGTTCGACAATATTGACCTCGGTTTCGGTGTAGACAAGGAAGATGACTCTTCTGCGAATGCCCACATCCGGAGTGCGGGCACTGGTGAAAAAGATATTCACGATGAAACTGTGGATATAACAGACCGTGCCCATGGCGGGAAGTAAGTTTATACTTTCGCTTCGAAACTCTGCGTACATACACACCACGTGCGCACACACCAAATGCAGGACTTGAAAAACAAGCCTGTGGGCATTGAAGAGGAGTTCGACGTGTTCACTGGTAATGACACAACTTGAAGAGCTCATTTAATAAAACGAAGTACACAACTTTAACAATCTGAATGAAAAATTAAAAACAGAAATAAAACGCAAGGAACTTTTTACATAGTTGTCTCTTCTCAATCATGTGCATGAAACAGCTCTATGTTGGGTTAGAACATTTCCTTTTATGTTGAATCTTTGAGATACAGGAAAGAATAGAAAAAGTACAAAGTATCTTGTCCACAACTGTGCTTCAGATCAATACATACTCATAATCCCTTCGCGTGTTTGCTAAGGCCGAATATTATCATGTTCGGCAAAAAAAAACTCTCCATTGATGGTGAGCCTCCTGTACTCATTTGTATTTACGGAGTATATCAACACTTCTGGACAAAATGCAATCAGAGTACTATATTCGCATCAATAAATAGATATGTCAAGTTTCGAATTTTTATGAAGTAAACATTCTTCATTGTACAGCTTGCGCTGATTAGCGGAGAACAGTAATCTCATCGACAACACGTAAGGTTGTGAGTAACGAGGAGTAGATTGCTAGCCCCGACACAGTGGTTAACAGCATCAATCATACTAACTGGATTAGATTTCATTAAAGAAACTGACTTCCGATACAATCTTTGCAGCACAGACACTAACATGAGCGAATATACAACGAAACGTGCCCACACGAATACTGAAAATAAACAGAACAGCTCACAATGACCGCACACACAAACCGAAGAGCAACAAACACAATCGCACACCAAACACATGCAAGCTAAACTGCAACAATGCATACCACAACACATACCACAACAAACACACAGACACACAAACTGTTTATCCACCACACACAGACAAACTGTATGTCCACCACACACAGACAAAGTGTATATCCAACACACACGGACAAAATGTACATCCACCACACACACAGACAAAGTGTATATCCAACACACACAGACAAAATGTACATCCACCACACACACAGACACACATATATATACACCCACCACAAACACATTATATATATATATATATATATACATCCACCACGCACACATACACACATATATATATATACATACATACATACATACATACATACATACATACATACATACAGTGCGAGGAAGAAGGACGGAGAAAGCCATATTTGAAAACAACACAACGGCGAGAGATTTATTTCTGTGTACCGAACTTTAATCAATATGTACCGAACTGTTCTCTATGAAGGCGCGCGCCAAAAAATCAACTCAACGCATGGACACACATACACATATTCACATACACACACACACATACACACATACACATATACACATACACACACACACATATACACATACACACACACATATATACACATACACATACACATACGCATACGCATACACATACACATACAAATACACATACACATACACATACACACGCACACATACATTCACTCTCGCTTATCTCACTTCGTATACTTACAGTTTCACTTGAAGTTTCCATTTATATTTGCGAGCATTGCACACTTATATACATGCACACATAATATATACAGTTATACCCTCACATAGCTCGATTTGTCGTGTTCGCGGTGAAGGGGTTGTTCAGTGACAGGCGATTATTACGCATGTGTGTATGAATAGATTACATTGTACGCGTCCACGATCGGAACATACCTAGCCTTTTCGAAGCGAGATTAGCGCGTATGAACGTTTCCCGCTATGCCTGGAAATACCTCCAACGATACTGTGCTTGCAGATTGCACTAGGTATTAGTAGAGATAGTGAGAGTGCATGGTACAAGTTGTAGATTTATGTAGTTGAAAACTGCAGATTGGTTAATATATTGGCGTTTGTATATTTTTGAGAAAGTATATACAAGCCGTGCATTATATAGTTGAATGCATGCTGAATAGATCGTTCTATGGCGCTGATATAGAAATCGTACCCATCATGCCTACGTGATGTGTAATAGTATGTTTCTGTGAGCAAAGTTGCCGAGTGTATTTGCTACCATAATACTATATTTTCGATCGTGCAACTCAGCGTGTACTCCACGGATACATACGCGCGAGCTTCAACACTTGGAAGTCAAATAATCATTGACATATATATATAAATTTTACGTATACGTATATGTTCAGCACGAACAATAAGCTGTGGCTGACACTCGAGGGATTGAACCAATGCTCAGAAGAAACTCGAAGAAATGTTCTGTTACAAGAGAAGGACAAGATCACTTGTTTGTTTGATCACGGGTCGTTTGCGCTGCCATCGGAGAGTGTAAGTTATATACGTAAATTTGCACATGCATTCTCGCAGACAATACATTATTAACGTTACCCTTGAGAAAAAAATAGAAACGCACATGATCATGACTACATACAAACAATTTTCAAGTGCTTGTGCTCGCACACACGTACATCTTAAGTCACAGCACATAAATGTGCCTTGACTATGCTCTCTGCACATGCATAATAGCAGGAATGCAAAAGTAGTCTTCGATAAGAGCTACGAACAACTATATGGGATTTATTACAGACCATTTGAGCACGCATTCTCCCCCCGTTCATTTAAGAATACATTCTTTAAGTCGTTCTATCAAATAACCTCCATAACGCAGGGCAAAACAAAGTTCGAAGCTGCCATTAAAAGTGCCTACGCCAACAAGCCGCAGCGCACTGCACGCATATCCGAGTTTGTAAGCAACATCAGTGGTTGTCTGAATTTGGATCATTATGAGAGTTATGTCCTTCTCAATAGATACAGACGCGCAATGACATTACTCGGTGAATTGCATATGATGGTGTTCACCAATTCAGAACTGGTCAAGGTGTGTGCGCACACATTCATATATCTACGATATACTCGATTATCATTATTCATACATGTTCAAGTCAAACGATGATTTATGCACACATACGTAGCTTTCGTTAACCTGGATGTTTATGATATTGTATATTACACTATGTGCTCATCGCATTTGATAAACAAAGAGATCAATCTACATACTTGGTCGATGTATGTAGGAAATTACCAAATAATATGTATGTAATTTCCAAGGCGAACGAACAACTGTATTTCTCTTACAGTTGCTATTAGTGCATTGCAGAACTGCTAAATTTAACATGTGAACGCTTACAACTTTTCGCCACGATTTTACCATTTGTTCAGATAATTGATTTCTATCGACGTGAACGCCTAGATCTACTACGCGCTGTACTGACTGTGTTATTTCAAGGTAGAGAAGATACCAGCTTTTTCTCGGATATATATAAGGTATATAAGAACAAAGAATTTGAAAGTGTACCTGTATATGTAGTGCGCGCGATGTCCTGTTTTGTGCATAGAATAAATATATATGAATATATATGGACATTCGAACTATTTACAATTCGTATTAATGATTATCTGCTAAGCAAACTACCCATACAACAGGAATCATGGAGATCCTGCTTTGTACACAGTAGTAAATATATATATTTATGTATATGTGAACTATACTCCTTTCGTAGTCATGACTACCTCCTATAACACATGCAAACGATCCATACAATAGGAAATCACTACAGGCTCGGCATTCATTGATCGCGTATTGTCCCAGTACAAACGTTTGTCTAAAGTAACATCACCTGGATACCGAACTTCCACCTCTTCGCAACCGAATGCACGCACAAACATCAATACAAACACACACCTTACAACATCCACAAACGCAATCAACGTCCTTACCACACCCGAAGACCCGTACACTGGTATTCATACGAACATGCGTGTCTGGGCAACACATTGGGTGACTGAGCTTGGTCTATTGTGGGATGTGTGTATGGTGTATTTTTACTACGCACAAGCCGACAGCATATCTTCGGTAAGGTGGATGTATACACGTATGCATGTGTGTATGTGGGTGTGTATTATATGTGTACCGTGTAATAAGTAATTGAATATGAACTACTATGGATGTAAGCAACAGTATGTACTGGTGATGTTTGTGTATGGATCTTTCGTGCGTTTATGTCCCTTTGCGCCTTGTATGTGGTTCTATTAATCCTTTGTTATTTATTTTTACAATGTCTTATTGTCACGTCCGTTTTACAGCTCCAGAAGGTACATGGGGTTGTCATGGAGACTGCTCCACTCACGTTAGGATCTGAATGGTCTTGGTTGGTTCGTACACCTGAAGTCAGAGAAGGTGTTGAGAGAATAAATCAAGCGCAATTGTTAACTGTTCTTGCATGTGCTGGTCTTAGCATGTTTTGGGACCTATCCAGAAAAGATGACCTCGAAGGTGTAAACCGGGCTCGTGACTTTGGTGAAAGTATTCTCCAGTTTTGCCCGGACGACGAACAAGCTTTGATTGACTCTGCATCGGTTGGCGGAGCCTCGCAAGTAAGTAAACATAAATACGTGGTAGTTCTTTTTATGCAGTACATATTTAAATATTTTATAGACCATTCCATACCACTGTCCGTATGTTTTAGTGTCAAGCGTCATACAGACATGTCCAGCAGTGACGCGTCGGCACTAATATTTATTCTCATCTGTGCAGATGATTATACATATTGCATACCTGGTTATGTTGTCAGCAAGTGGTCGCGTGGCAGATGTTGAGTTGAAATCCCGGGTCCTGGATCATGTTATGGACGTAGTAGAGAAGTTGACTACAATATTAGCATCTCAGACATCCTCCTATTACATCACCTGTTATCGGTATGTATGTTAGCATGTTCGTCAAAGCATTGATAAATGTATGAGTATGTTTGTGTGTTCTTCCGATAAGATTGTAGTAGAATGAATGTCTTTGTGCTGATCTTGGCCTACCATATCACATACATTATCATGCATTTGCAACATAATGTTGGTGTGTGTGTGTGTATGTGTATGTATGTGCGTTTGTACAAGTGTACGATTGTATGAGTGTGAGTACGCCTGAATTTGTGCGGAGACAAATATGCATAATAGTATACAAAAGCATGTACATAACCATTTACACACATACACACAGAATGATCGTAAGTGAGTACCTCAACCTTCTATTGAATGTGATAGAGAAAAACTTTGAACTCGACGACACCACTGTACTGCAAACGTTGGGTGCGCATGTGTACGCCCAGGATCCACAAATGTGTACAACATTCTGGGAGATGGATGGTCAATATAGTGCAGTACGACGACTCCTTCTGTGTTTCGATGATAGTACGAACTGTGTTGTTGTTCCACATACACCAGACGACGTATATTCGTCGATGAATGCACCTGTGTATGGATATGACAAGGCGGGCGTACGTGAACGTTTGCGTGAGCGTGAACAGCAATTGGATTTGTACGCGCACGTAGATAAATATGCGAGTATCAGCCCTATGGCGGTAGTTGCCTTGATGAATATGTACAAGAGTGTTTTGTTTGTATCTGAATATGGGAGCGAAGATGAAACATTGAGTGCGATTAATAGCACGGAGAATGTATATAGGATTTTGCAGTGTCCTTTTCAACACAGTTGGGAGACCAGTACTTCCAATGATATCCAACTTCAACTTACGTACGACACACAGTCTCGATCTCAAAAGAGGGCACGTGATGTGTCAGGAGGCTCCAGGCATAGTGTTTGGTTATGGATTCTTATACGTCTGTATGAAGTTGCAAGCATCATTGAACACACACCAGTGCATTATCAATCACCCACACACAGCACACAAACGAACAGAACTACAAACATGCGAAATGGCGGTATTGCAGTACCATGTGTGTACGAGGAGACAGCCGCGCTTATGGGTTTGGTATATGCAGTTTTCTCCACAAACCCTAATCTTCTAACGAATTTGCATGTGTTCCTGGAAGAAGAGATACAGTTCTTACCACACTCGGTCATTTGCAAACTTCCTCTTCCGTACAGACAAGCCGGGCAGAAGTTTGAGAATCATCTCATCGACGCAGTATTTTCCTTGATAGATGCTTGTGTCAAGGTATATACATCTATACATGTGTGTTCGTACCTTATATTTGCACTCAACAAAAGACGCGCAACGCTCATGTACCTACTCTTATTTCCTATCAATAGTCGGCCACCAATCCAAATCGCTTTATGATCGCGTCTGCCACAAACGATTGGAGCAACGTGTTGAGTAGGTGTTTCGATTTTCTAAGTTCTTCGTTGAGTTTAGAACCGGTATGTGTACGATATTCACACAAGTAAATACTTGAGACAATTACAAGTTGATGTATACGTCATACGACTAATCCACTACGCGGGTAGTCTTATTATGCGCATAGTAAACCTCACTGAACCCAACTTGGTGCGCATATATACATATATTCGCAAATACAAATACAGGATATTTCTTAATTTCGTCCACACAGAACCTCATCCGGTCATACACGCGCAAGATTGGTCTTTTACCTGTCCCACCCCACTCTGTGTCCCGTAGCACTAACCCCTCGCCTAGTTTCCGAGATGTTTTGGCAAATGTCGAGAGAGTGCATGGAACATATAGTGCAACAAAAAGTTTCGTCAGATTTTACGGCACGCTTCTACGCTTGCCATCTGGATTGCCTGCCCTCGTACGGATTAAATCATCAAGCTCTTCGCCATCAATAGTGGAGGTAGTTCCAAGACTGTTTCTGCAGATGCGGTATGTAATGTGTGTTCTGTTTGTGTATATTTGCAGATTTTAAGCATTTATCCAATAATCTCTACACTTCGAATGCACAGCTGAACTCGTTTAATTGACGGATGCGACATGAGGTATAACATGTCGTTTTAGAGAATGCATACAGGGTAAGAAATCAAAAGGGGAGGCACTAGTAATCTAAGCAGCATCGACAATATGTAAATATATAACACGAGATGTATTCCCTAGAATATCAGCGCACATGTTCTCATTCATTCATTTATTTGTTCATTCGTTCATTCATTCACATGAATACACAGATATGCATGTCCCTTAGACCACTTCCAAACTAAATCACTGAGGGCTATTAACTGTCTTAAGGAAGTTCTCGGCGCCCGACATGTGGATGTTCTGCATGCACGGGAAGTTGGTTCAATGTATGTACATATACATGTACGATAAAATTTGTACACTTCCACGATGAAAGTGTCCTTATATGCATCAACCGTACATACGGGTTTCCCATTAATATTCCAACAAAGTTTTTATGTGCGAATGATATTATTCACGTAATTTGCCTATGAAAATTTTCCCACCGACATACTTAAATTGCATATATATCATGCGCAGGTGCTGCATAACGTTCGACGCACATGCTGTGGCGCGGTATGAAGACTCTCTCAACTTCGAGCAGTTCGAAGTAGCTACTGAGCTGAGAGTTATAGATGTATATCGAACGTCATCTCCAAATGACCCATACGAGGAGGATATGCGCAATACTCTTGCATTTTTAATTAATGAGATTTACGGAGCCTGTATGGGCTGGAGATACAACGACATACTGGAGATGCACCAGATTGCGTGCAGTGTCATTGAGGTTTTTGAATCGTATGTTTGCATATAAGATTGCATGCGTGTCCCCCTGTGGTACGAAGAAATATGTGCAAGTGTATTTTATCACTCCTGTATCCACCGTTCATTCACAGTCTTTCTAACCTTTGATCCACTATACATTAACGCACACATTTGTCAACACAATTGGGCACTCTCACTCCCTCTACTATTGTTTGTAATTGTTCACTCGCATATAATCACAATGATATTCTGACTCCCACGCAAACACAATTAAACATACTCACACTGCGCAGTGTCCTACGAGATCTCCCGATATTGACTGGTGATGTTTTCGAATCCGATATACCAGAAACTCTTCCCTCCGTACTACTACATCAATGTATGTATGACGATAGAGCATCAAATCTCCATCACACTCTTCTCAAAACCGTATGCAACGGAAAGGAACAACTAAGGTATGGTTGACGGGATAATACAATATGTCGATAGTCTGTCTGTGCAGATGGCATATATACCTTTACATACATAATATACTGACTCTCACGTAATGCAGGGGTCTGTACACACTTGGACGCCTCAAAGAAGCGCAAGCACTTGAACAACTGGTCATCCGTACGTTTAGATTATTGAATGTGCTTCTGGATGTTGCATTATCGGATGAGAATGAGCGTATACCTGCACTTGTGTCTGTTATGTTATGTGATGGGGGTGTGGGAGATGGGAATACTCCTTGCGTGAAAGCTATTTCAGAATATATAACACACAAGTCACAGTGTACTGAGCTGGGTAAGCTACCTGTGCTCGCCGTTAATCTTCTGTCCAAGTTATGCGAATTTGGCGCCTTGTCTGGTGCACCAAGGTGTGTACAGATATAAACAATTTGTCGTTGCACTCATGCAAGTATGCAAGACAGTCAAACACGATTTCGCGAAAACTAGTTGGAATGCATATCGATTGTCACTGAGTTCTGTTAGTTCAGCAATTATGCCAACAAATTCTTCGCGTGGTGTAAACTGAGGTCGCATTGTCCAACACAAATGTATTGAGACTTCCTGGTATTTCAGAACAAATACGTAACACATAGAATTGCGGTATATTCCGGTCAAAGCACACCAACTTGTACACTCACACTTCATCACTCATAAACACGTGCAGACTTTCAATGGCAATATACTTCGACGACAACAAGCATCATCTTCGGAACATATACACAGAACGATTGTGTAACCCAGACAGTGACCCGGAACTTCGATTGGCTCTTGCTGAGTTCTACAGTATTGTCATGGATACGCAACCAGGATTGGCTTTCATGTTCTTGGATGTACAAGATTCCAAGACTGAGAGTGGAAATTACGTGATGGGAAAACATAGTTGTTTGAAGGTATGTACATGTGCATTATTCAAAGAATACGGAACAGATACAACGGGCTGTACAAGAATACTGTTTGAGAGCATCTCATGTTCACACACATAGACAAAGAGAGTGGCATATATTGATTTCAAGTCCATTACGCATTTATGGCACAACAGACACATATGGATGTACTAACATAATTGGTTATTATATCGAACATCCAGCATATGCGTGCATATAACGTGTTCTATCAAAAAACCAACCACTTTAGATTCATTAGTACAAATGACCGCATACGCACTAACACGATAACGAACGCAGGTCGTATTCGAGTCGCTGAAAACCCCCGCCTCTATTGACGGTCGACTACTACATGGCATTGTATGGTTACTGAGTATTATGTGGCAAACATCAGCGGATTACAGGTGCGTTGGATGGTTGTATACTTAAATAGGCACTCAAAGCAGTCAAATACTGACTGGTATTGATGTTTCTTCTGGCGATCCGTAAAAGAATGATGGAAGCGTTGATCTATATTTTCATTAACGCATACTTACGTATTCTCACCTCCATTCTCACATTTAAAATCACCGCTTAGGCATACAAAAATATAACTATGCGAGTAATTACATTTTTTTCATATTTATATATACATGAATGCACAGGCATGTTCATTACCTCCGCCAGTGGGGTGATGGAGCATTGTGGGAGCTTATGGGTAAGCTTATGGGAGATTGTGAGAGAGCAGAGGCGTTCATTGACATTGAAAATAAGACTGCTGCAGAAGCGGAAGAACTCTGTTATCTCACACGCACACGGGGTATTATTGTAAGCATTGTCGCACTTGAGCTATATACGAACTATCAACGAGAACGTACAACTTCACATGGTATATGGTTATGTTCTTTTTTCTTTGTTTGTTTTTTTTCGGGGGGGGAGTGGGGAGGGATATTGGCAAGTGCGCTGAACAAGATACTTAATCGCCGTTATTTGTTATGTTGGTACCCATTTTGTGATTATTTGTACAACTTTCGGCATTACGTTGCCTCTTGAAGAAATCATTATTATTATTATGTCTGTGGATATAGTATAGTTGTGTTCATTAAGATTTAAATTAAGACACAGATGCATACTGAAATGTCATGTAATCTTGTATATATATCCTATATTCAAGTCTAGCTTGCAAGCGCATGTTAGTTTGTACATATCCTTTCGTGCTATTGTGAGTATGTACGAAGTTCATGGTTCATTGGTTTTGTATTCATTTGTTTGTATGGGAGCTTGTATTTCGACAATGAATCAGCAAAATGAATGTTAGAATGCATGAATAAGTATTCGTTGACTTGGTCGTCAAGTCGTATCTGAATATATGTCGGCTTATGTGATTGTAACAAACATCCTCACTGTACACAGACCAAAGCATGGGTAGTTCAACTAGCCGTAAGAACAAGGGAACACAAACAAATTCGGAGACACCCGCATCTACTGAAGGGCGACTACGCAACAAAATAGTCTCTGAAATGAACCCAAAACTCAAAACACTCGTGAAAACCCTTCTGAACACGGAATTAGTGGAATGGTTCAAATCTCTTCACAACATGTCTGAAACCACACGTGCAATCGCGTGTGCAAATGGGCTAAGTGTAAGTGGGGATATATACCAACCTAGGCTGCAAAGTTTTAAACGAGATGTGGGTTCCCTACCATTTGGAAGAGTGTTGGGGTCAGACTACGTCTATGATACCAAGCTACTGTCGCACTACTTGAATAATTCTAACGTATGTTCCCAATCCCGCTCCCATTTCCATTCACTGTGTTCACGTACGTTGTGAAAATATATAGAGATTTATCAAACCTCGTACATTTGTCATTTTTATTACCCCTTCTGTTCCTCTCGTCCTCTGGTATATAATCCATTCAATTACTCTACTGACTCTTTTACACACACGCCTGACCCAACCTACGAACATACATAGAGGGACAAAGATCACAAACACTTCGTAATGTCAGTTGAGAGACTAAATGCTCTCCTTTCAGCCATTGATTGCCAAATGTATCTATTACGTTCTCTGAAAACGTTACTTCGCGCATCAGAGCCGTACACTGCAATCAAGATATGCGGTTCGTCTGCCCCCTCTGCCCCTGGGCCAATCGAAGTATGCCATGCGTGTTTGGTATAGTGTATTGGTTATATGTCGTGTGGACTTCTTTATATAAGCATGTTTGCGCACACTACTTAAAATAGACATGGTAGTGTACATGAGACCTTGAGCTTTATACCAGGTTATGAGTGGTATATTTTTACAGCAAGCCAGACATATGAACCGAAACTCATGACGAGTATAAGGCACGACGATGATTCAGTAACACAACTGCACTTCCTGATATAGCTGTCGTACGAAACTTTCCTTACCGCTCCTGACGGTCTTTTGTGCTGTGTACGTAAATTTCATCGATTCGAAAGCGAACGTCATGGGTAAGTATTGTGGTACTCGTTGAATGTCGTTAGTGTTCTATAAATACGTGAAAATGTTTATTTTTGCATCCATACTCACCCTTGCCAAACACTACCCTTACCAAACACTACTAGCATACCCACCCATTATCTCACTAAAATTCTACACCCGCGCCCATTTGTTCTTATATTCTCTATACAACGTATACATACACGCATACGTTCGTAGATCCCCTTTCCAGGAGATTGAGGATCTCGCGTACACAGCCGCAGAGGCGTACAAACAAGCGTTGTATGCACTTCTTTCCCGTACGCTTTATATCATACTGACGAGCTGGATCGATCACACTCCCTCTATCGCGGCAATCGAGAACGTACTTACATGTATCGGTGCTGTGTCTAGAACTGTAGTCGACTCTCCTCAGCTCCAATCCACTCTGTGTCGAGAAAACGTACCGCAAACACCACTTTCAAGTCAATCAGACTCCTCATCGTTGAAAAACGCCATTTTTAGCGCAACGACACCCCAATCGCAGTCGACTTCATCTATTGCTACTCCTTTGCCTACCCCAAGTGCACGGCATCTGCCCAATCCACTCTCAAGCGACTACGTTGAACCTATGTGCGGGATGTTGGATGATATTGCTCATCATATACAACTGATGTCGGCACACCAACCAAAGTCCATACACGATATCGCAGGTAGGGCAGATATTGGTGTAGGCGCTACAGTTGGTGTGAATGTCGGTTCTGGCGTGATTGCCGATGATGGTACGAACGTAGGTTCATGTAGGAGTATGAATATGAATGGTGATGCTGGAGTGGGTATGAGTGTAAACATGGGTGCTCCTACCAGTGAGGATGCCAGCGTTATCGTTGATGAGATGAGTGGCATGAACGTGACCTCACCGGCTTCTGATGATGTTAATAAGTACCAGGTTGACTTTTTTGCGGGCCTTCTATCGCTTTTAGTGAGTTACGACCGCAAACATACATATGCACACGCCGCCACGCACCAACAATCAATTTCTAAACAGGGTCGTGTTGGTGGGGATATTGGTAAAGGTATACCTCACAACAGCACTGTAGATGGAGGTGGGCATAGATCGATTCTACCACCGAAACCAATGAACCCACAATTCAGGCACTCACTTTATCGCATTCTTGAGAGCTGTTGCTTCGTGGTATATCAAGCACTTCTGGCAGGACCTGACTTTTTGGAGCCTACTGCTTCCTATGTGCCACAACTAAACCCTACCGTGAGCTCTAATGGACTCTCCCATGTAAACCTGGGTGTGAACTGTGCGTTGAAGGATACGACCACACAAAATATAACCAACACTCAAAACCTGGGGTCAAAGAACGGCATCAGTTCCGAGTTGCTACGGTTAAACATTCTCACCGTAGAGACGATAATTCGTATTCTCCTCAGTCACACGCATTCACACAAAAGCACAACACACACACAAACAAGTAAACCTACTTCCACAGGTACACCCACTTCGGTAGTGTGGCGCGTATTAAATAGACCAACGATGTGTGCATTGGACCCCTTGTACTTGAACAGAGAATATGCGTATGGATCTATCTTTGAACCATTGTTGTCTAACATTAATAAGTGGGTGAAGACGAAACGAAATCCGCTATTGATTGGAAGTTGCTTGAAACTCTTCACCACTGTTGCGTCTTACCGGGAGGGTGCAAACATATTCGCTCCATTAAATGTTATACAGACCCTGTCAACATCCCTGGAATCTCATATACAGGTATGTGTTCACGTGCTATATGATGGTCGCATTGTAGGCAAGTGGAAGGACATACTGGTTCTGCACATGATGCACAACTCGTTAATGTAGCCATTTACGAAACATCTACGTATCATTGAGAAACCACGCGCATATAGGTAACATGGTAGGATTCACAAATCCTGGTCAATCACATGCCGTTTGTTTCTATATTAAACAAACACAGCTTTAACCGTACAAAAAACAAACCGTCTAATCGCGTTCACCCAATGCCATACACAAAATATATGTATTTAAATTCTGGTAAATTTAAACTTTCATATATTCACGAAGAGAGTATTCCTGTTTTCTTCTCAAAACAGATATTTGAGAAATCATCATGCTTAAGTTCGAATACTATACAACCTGCTAGTATGCATGGGAACGTTGCCATGTCAGAAAGAATCAATAATCAACTTTATGGGGCCCCTATGCAGTACACTGGATTGCCTTCATGTACGTTTGATGGACCGATTGCTTACTATTTGCAAGATAAAAGACACAATCAGTGGCATACTGTGTTTTGCCAGGTGAGTATTTTTAGTATCAGGGCATTGCATGAGAGTAGATCTAGTTCTCTGCATATAGTGTATGTTTACATGTATATTTGTACCTGCATTTGATGTATACCTGCTGTACTTTGTTAATTGTTAAAACGCGCACCTGCACGTAAATGTAATAGCAAGAATGAACATTTGTACGTTTCTGTACATTAGTACATATACTCAAAGAGCTATTATCAAGATGGAAGATTGTCATGTCACATGCTATGCATGTAGGTACTAAATGTTGACTCTGCACATATATCATGACAGGTACTTGGACTGTACACAAGTCTCCTTGAGACATTAAAAGCCCGTGTAGTAGCTGAGGCAATTAACTTCCTTCTTCTACATTACGACCGTCTTATGAGATGTCTACGTCGATCTAACGACAGCTCCGGGCGTGTGGTGACTGTGGCTGAGATGGAAGAACTAACCAGTGTGAGCGCGTTTCTGACTGCTTTAGCTCGGTCGGGGATCTTTTCGTGGCGTCCAGAGGTGTGTGTTATATGCTTTTGTGTACGAATTATTGTGAGTATATTTTAATTATTTTACCCGAAATGTACTTGATAAACATGTGCACGTATCTATCTGTTTACTGTGGCACCGACTTACAGGATACAAGTTCAACCAATATATATGCATGTACATCACAACAGATTCATCTTCGACGATTGCGAGACCTATTGGACAATAAGATGGAACAGATACCTCGCCATGTGATCGAGACTGTACAATATTACACCACACTGCTCAGTAAAGCGTGTGATTTCGAAGACACACAAGTATGTTTTTACGAAGATCGCGGTTTAGATATGTATAAAATTGGTTGGTTTATACGTAGGCATCGTGTCGTATCCGTATGTGCTACATCGATACATATTTTTCGATTGCTAAAAACACGAGTAAGATGTGTAGTTCGTATCCCTCTTTGGCATGTACGTAATTGCACTATGAAAATGTAGTATTCGTTATGCAGAAAATGAAGATGTTTTCCTATATTTATGATTTTGGTAACAGTAAACTGTACGTTTGTCGTATCTCGTACTTTTATGTACATTTGAATGTACATTCCCTAGCACTGAAATGCAGTGTGTAATTCTACCTTGGTTCACGTTGATCGTGTATAGGTGTTATCTCTTTCACAACAGCCTGTATGGCTGTATGGCATGTGTACTCTTTCTGATTATACCTTGCCGACTCTCACCTATTTCATACATTCGGCTGTATGTATCGTTTGCGTCTATGTACTATACAATGTCTATACTTGTGTGTATGCGTCGTGTTTCTTGCATATGTACACAGCTGGTAATACCCGTGACACATGCAGAACGAGACCTAGAGACACGCACCACCAAGACACGCCTACTTTCGGCCAAACCGACACCATCATCCTCATCGGCATCCACACATACACATGTGGATTCGTGTACGAATAAGGGAGTCATAAAGAGGAGCGGGAACCCATTGTTAAGAAAATGTGAATTAAGCATACACACCAGTTTGGCGCATTTAATGCATTTCTTAAAGATTTTGACACCCCCGGTTATTTCACGAGCCCACGTGTATGAACCTTCTCAAGACATTTTGAGGGGTTTTCGAGCGGCGGGAAATATCCGCTCTCTCAGTAATATAGCGGCCTATTATGGACTATGTATAAATTTGACCATGAACACAAACAACGGAATTGCCAATGAGATAGGTGGAGGATACAGGTGTGTACTCATAACGTGAGTATAAACAGTCTCGTGACCTTTCGGATGCTCGAGAGAACAAATAAGTTTACACATGTATCATTGTGCAATGGCAGGTATATGATACCTATGATTACAAGTGCTTTTCATTATTGTTCGTTCGTTCATTTCCAACTCCATTTGTACATTGGCAGAGGGACCTCAAACCGTCACCCTAATGTGCTCGACGAGGTTTTGAATGCGCTGCGACAGAAGATACCTGTCTCGCGAGATTTCTGTTTGTACGTATTATTGAACCAAGAGAGACTGATCTGGTACGAAAACACGGACCCGATCGCCTATAAAGACCTCTTTAACAAGCTTTCCACAGAGTTTACTGGTACAATTTCGTAAACACCAAAACTCATTGTTTTCTTACGTGAGAGTATTGAAACAGTTTTTTGGTGCTTGAAAAGCATTGTGTGTGTGGTTGTACAAGTATGTTACGTGGTTTAATATGTGTTTATACTTGAAATGTTGTTTTCAAGCTCATAGATCTGTATACACGACCGCTACTATATGCACTTAAACCTGCATTGTTATATAACCATCCTACATTTCACTGTTTTATTGCAGAAATGCTTGAAATATCTGAAAACATGGCAACAGTTGGAGCACGTCCTGCCTTCACTCCGGGGTTAAGGTGAGTGTGTGATGTTGTACATGCAAGAACATCCATGGATTTTGTCTTGTTGTACATACATAAAAAGGGGTACTTCCACGCATGAAATATATCAAACAGACACGCAAGTCAACAAGTACTGGCAAACCAATTTGGAAATGATTCTCATTTCCTTTCCTTCCAAATTTGTTTGCTGTGGGGATTGGTATGATTATTGGTTCTTTGTGAACGGTTTGTTTGCAATGCGTTTCTTTGTTCCACAGACGTCCATCAAGTATGTCACCAGGAGCGCGGAAACAATCTGTTTTCCGAAAACAGAGTAAAGCATTGGGCTCATCCGTGCACAGCCCAACCCGTAAGTGATTATTGTTATTTACATCACCTATTCTCCAAGGACTTTGTGTTTGCGTTTGATGTCTCCGAATCTTTCAAGTTCTTTGTCTATTATTTTATTATGCCTTTTTAGTGAATGTTCGTAAATGTGCGTACCTACCTGTAGACTTTGAGCCAAATGATTATTTGTTCAGAGTACGTCATAGTTCTATCTTTGTTTGGTTTCTTCCCATGCATACACGTGGGTAGATTGTATGAAGTTCGATTTTGATGTATTTCATTTTCCAAAAATGTTCGCCTTTCGTGGTTGGTATGTATCCATATATATAATAATATAATTCGCATTTCCAGGACTCATCACACATATTTTTCTATCGTGACATCATGAATATTGATAGGCCCTTCTGGCCCTCGGCAATCAGAGAACGACTTCTGGCATAGATTAGTTGAAGACAGACCACGTCCAGAAACCCACCCATAAATCATTAGTGGTGTGTAGTACAAAATAAACATCATGCTCATCTCTTAACTAATAAACAATAGCTTTGTCTTCAATTTACACACGGTCTCTCCGGTATCCGGATCTCTTAGGCTTAAACAGTAGAGGTAAGCAATATATTTGCAGATGTTTATAACACCTCTCAGTTATGAGGCATACTAGTGCGTAAAGGATGGAATCTAATAAACTACAGTTAAATGGTCTGTATCTCATAGACCATACACGGAAACTCAACACATCTTCAGTGCGAACACCACAAATACCATCCAGTTTCTCCTTGATTATGTTTCCTTTTGCACTCTGCATGTGTAACGCAGTGCACTTTATAATTCTACACTCACTTTTGCTCCTTCTCCCTCTGCTTGCCCTGCCCGATCCCTCGTCTTCCTTCTTCTCCCTCTCCTTCTCCTCCTCCTTCTCGTTTACCTTCTGTTTACCTTCTCGCTTGCCTTTCCTCTCGCATCTAATTCCCTCGCTTTTATGAGTTCCTTTCTCACCTCTCTACCTTTGAATACATTGGATATTTTATTATTTATTATTTATTATTTAACTAAAAGTCGTACTAAGATATAAATTCATACAGATTTATATTATTTCATCTATGAATGATAAATAAATATTATTTGAATAGAGCTTGAGCTTTGTTGTATTTGTTCTGCGCATGCACTCGCACGTCTGGCATTCGATTGAAGCACACGTACGTGCACAGAAAGTGATACCCAAAACGTACACCAGCTCTTATAGATAAGCCCCTGACTTTGCTTGCACATGCACTTACACAAGCTTATAGACAAGTGTTTGCCTTTTATTGCACGTACGCTTACATAAGGTCATAGTAAACCGTTGTCTTTGCTTATACTTACATTTATATATGCACCGCATAGACAAGTTTTTACCTTGTTTAGGACTTGCGGCGCGTCTGCACTTCTTCAATTCCCTCTCTCAAATTCTATAGAGCAATAACTGATTGACAGGAATATCCAAGTAATCATGGTGCGCGAACAGGACAAGGACACTGCAGCGCGGAAGTTTCAAGCACCTCCAGTAGCAGTGGCTGAAACAAATGAGACTAGAAAATTGTCCCGAGAAGAAATCTCGAACGGTATGAATGTCTGTGAGACGTGAGGAGACGTACGTGTTAATTTTGTGTGAATAGCATGCACATTTGTTTATAACGCAAATTCATATCTATTCTTATGCAGCCAAAGCGTTCGACGATCTTAAAACACGTATCCATAGCGACTGCACTCTCGGCGATGAGGAAAAGAAGTTCTGTACGGATGCATGCATACTACGATATCTGCGGGCTAGGGAGTATCATCTCGGGCACTCTGAAGCACTCTTGCGCGGAACTTTGAAGTGGAGGAAGGAGTATTGGAAGAACGATTCGTTAAACCCGCACGGACCTCTTAAGCTGGAGGCTGAGACGGGGAAGGTGTTAGTGCATGGTTTGGATAAGAATAAGCAACCTGTATTGTACTTGCGACCTGGACTACAAAACACAGAGAACTATGCAGAACAGAACAGACTCACTGTATATATGCTGGAACGGTGTATTGAATCTATGGTATATATGTTTATTGAACTGATACCTGTGTTTAGCACTTTTCTTCCAAACAGGAAATCCACATTAGTGTAAGTTTACATGCGTTGATATATGCTTAATTATGTATAGGGCTGCCGGAAATGAGAACATGTACTGGCACCTAGTCACCCATATACATCCTGGAATTCGTACAACAACACATCAATCCCCCCCTCCCCCACAAACATATCATATTTATATACTGACATTAACTTGCATACACTTCACATCCGCACGTACTTATAGGATGCCAGGTATGGTGTCGAGAAGCTCACATTGATAATCGATTTTAGACATTATTCTATTCGAAATGCACCTCCTCTGGCCCAGGCAAGGGAGACTGTGACGGTATGTATATGTATTCACGTTTGGGTGTTAGTTACACTTGTACGTGTTTATTCAACTGTAGTTATCATTTGTATCGACACAAGCGATCACCCACTTGATTATATGAGCTTTGCAGACCCACGAAAAGTGAGAGAGAATACACTATGCACATCAACAAAGTGTATCGTTACTTCTTGAGACTTTTACAAACTGCAAAGCTTTCCTACTATTAATATTCTTTATTTGTAGCGACACCAACGGTTATTCATGAGTGTACTATTCATTGATTTACTGCTTAGAAGTTCACATATATGTATCTATATCAAGCCCCAATGTTCAAAACGCTGAACAATTCCACACCTCTTTCGCGATTATCATTCTAAACTCCGCCTTTTGTAAATGATCAACTCGATATTTTATTCACAGCTATCACAAATTCCCTTAAAGCACCTCAAACATGCGATATTGTTGAACAACAGTATTAACATAAACATATCCACCGTGGCACTTAACCAAAATATGTACGTGATGGATTTCAATTCCCAAATACGTGCAGATTCTTTCTGAGCACTACCCCGAAAGGCTGGGAATGGCACTTATGGTCGATGCACCAATGGTATTCAACATGACGTACAACTTGCTAAAGCCATTTATCCCGGTAGAAACTAAGAAAAAGGTGACTTGTGTGCGTGATATCGTATATGTATATGTGGACATTATTGCGGCTGTGGTTATTGTGTTTTTACTTTGATGCATTCGAATGTCGGATTTACGTATTCCTTCTGGTTTCGTTTAAATCTGTGTACGCACGGGTGGTTTGCCTTTTTCAAGGTACTCATTAATGGGTAGTGTAAGTGTAGATGATGCACTCACGTATAGCTGTATACTGCATGTCTACGTATTCTCCGCTGCTTTTCAATTCCGCGTCCAATCCCATATCTTCGCTTCATTATTCCAACTATCGTTTCGATTGCGATACTATGCATGGAAATTCATAGTCGACCCCATGACACTCCCACTCCCTGAGTACACACAAAAAGGCCCTAACCACTCACCCATCTGCATTTGCAACTCGCATATATATCACAGATTCACTTTATCAGTGGTTCAACCAAACCTGGACACAAAAAATACGATACATTCGCGCGGTACATGGATATGTCAGATGTCCCAAAAGACTATGGAGGGATGCATGAGTTTGAGTACGATCATGACCACTACTGGGGTCGTGAAATGAAGCTGTACTCACAGAAAATGAACAAGGAGCAGTTGAACCCAGTGTGACATGATGTCGAGTCTGAGTGTGAGGAATAGGTGTGCACGTCTTTATACTATCATGGATGAGTACAGTGTAATGAGTAGGCTTCAAATACCAAGTATTATTCATCAACAGGCGGTATAAGTTTTCGCTGGTGTGAAAGTATACCAAAGTATCATTCTATATAGTTAGCACATAATATTTAATATAGTTTACTGTAAATCTGGTTGAGTAGAACATTAATAGTAATAGGTACGAAGAAATTTGATTGTAAAGCACAATATTAAACGTTGTACTATATTCAATCGTTGCATTATCATTACTAGACGACCTTGTGCATTGTTGAGTATGGAATGAAAATATCATTGAACATTGGACAGATCTGTATTTTGATGAACAGTGAACTCTTTGCTTGAAGAAAATTCAGACATAACAGCATAACGCTGTGCATCATGTCAATGTGCGGTTTCGACAGACGAGTACAAACTGTCGAAACGCTGTTTGAAAATTACCAAGATAGAACGAAGTCTTTACGATATTTCGAAGAGCTGAGTAGAATCGAAAGATTTTGTTGAAAATTGACAACCCGTGTCGGCGGCAATACTTACTTTAAAGGCGCTCAGCACTATCAAGTATATTGAATCAAAAATCACTACACCTACCCTTGACCTCCCAATCCCCATACCGAACCGGCTCAGGGCCACGTGGACCACCAATCTCGCCTGTTACGGGGTTTACATAAGAGAGGGGATTTACGTTTGCGTTACCCTTACTACTTTCCTCTGCGAGCTTCTGATCACGGCCCTTGGGAATGGTTTCATCATCATCTGAGATATCCCCGTCGTCATTTTCATCAAAAGTTAACATTATGTCTTCTATCATTTCGTCACCGAGTCTAGCCCGGCCCTGTTTATGCATATGAAAGTGTTAACAACCGTTTGGTTTTGAAAGTGGTATTAACACTACACATACGCGTGGGAACACCTCACCAGGATGTGTGCGATCATGATATTCCCGTATACTTCATGTGCCTATTAACCTGAACGTGCATTGACAACTGTGCCCTGTGATGTCATAAAATACATATACCTCTGGAACATGAACATCTTTATTCTTCCAGCTCGAGTCAGTGGCTGTTTCGTCTGTTGTTTTCTGTGTTGAAAACATCCTTGATCCACAACGACACTTGTGCGTTAAAAACATCTTTGATCCAGAACAACACTGATGTACGAGAGCAATTGGGGCGATCTGTGAAAGGTCCAAGTGTGATGTGCAAGGTAACTTGTGAAGGCAGATTCGTTCACATATAGTGCTAGTGTACATTTCGTCGAAAATATGATATATACGCTCGCATTCCTCAGTAACTACAACTAATTCATCGTGTGCACGTTTGCATATCTTGTATATTTACTTGAAAATTAATACTTGTTGAGTGAAATATGGTACACGCGAGCGTAGACGTGCTTGACAAAACGCATGTGGAAACTTCGACGTACCTTGGTGTTATAGGTAGACGTCGTATGGAGAGAAGCTAGGAACGAGTGAGTATTCGCCCTTCTTATAACGACAGATCTAAGCGCCTGCATTGTGCTTCTCTTTCCGATACGATAGCAAGTGTGTGTGTGTGTGTGATGTTACCTGTTATTACAATAGCACTATTACCACGACGTGTCTGTGTATGTGTGTGTTTCGTGTGTGTGTGTGTGTGTGTGTGCGTGTGTGTGCATGTATGTGTGTGTGTTTATCACTCCTATCGCCGCAGACCCCTAAAAATACCCCCTAAATTAATGTTTTTCCCATACTATTTTCTTGATTGTTTATTTTCACATTCCCGCTAAATAAGGACTTATTTCGTCACCCTTCGATTTTCATTCATTATCTGTAATGACAAAGTAAAGCAAACATACACAAACACACAAACAAAACACACACACACACACACACACACACACACACACTCTCTCTCTCTCTCTCTCTCTCTCTCTCTCTCTCTCTTAAACTCACCTACACACTCTCTCTCTCTTTCTCTCCCTCACTTCCTCTCTCACTTTCTCTCTCACTTTCTCTCTCACTTTCTTTCTACCTCTCTACCCATCTCTCCCCCTCTTCCTATCTACCTATCTCCGCCCCACTCTCTCTTGCCCTCTTCCTCTCTTCCTCCCTCTCTCTCTGTCCTTCCCCCCTCATCTCTCGAATCGTAAACACAATTGCTACAACCTCAAGTTGAACACCATGTCCTCTACCCCACAGTTTCTGCAGCGCACACGCTTACTTTTCTCACAGAAAATTTTAAATACACAAAGAAACACGCCCGTTCGTATTGCCAGTGTGTCTCGTCTACACACCTTCGGACTTTATTGTTTATTCACAACGACTCCAAGGAGTGCATGTACATATTCTTGGCCTAATGGTACTCGCGTGTATTCAATTGCACCTGTACATAGCTCTCTGTCTGCGTCGGTAAGAGTTAATGGAGGGAGAGCTGAACTATGCGTTCCTGTGAATGGAACATTTTGCAATTTTCTCCTGTTACCTACCGACGATGTGAAGGATATAGTGACCGTAGTGGAGAATGAGATTGGAGGAAATGTGACGGTTGAGGTGTGTTGATCCTTCAATACTACGGACATGTGCTTCTGTATGTAATACATTTTTGCACAAGATCTGCGCTTGTAATTCTGCAGTTGTACTCACGGAAATACATCTATAGTAGTATGAGCGTAGATGCACATGTCGCTGACATCTCGTACAATTGTTTGCTTATTCTTTTCAATTAATCGAATCAATAGTTACGTGCGGGAGGAGTTCGGATAGCTCGCAATACAACCGTTCCAACATTACTAAAGGGCGGAGATTTTGATTTGGTGTGTGGAAATGATGTGTACACCATCGCGAACCCAGGTAGAATTAAACCCACACAAGAGTACACGTACATGAAAATATACACAATTGCGTATTTGTATCAATAATTCGTACACATTAAATATTTTAATGATTTCTAGGAGTGTATATTGGCAATGGTTTCCTGCGTGCAACCTGAACAGGAATCGCCTAAACCATATATTGATGCACGAATAATACACGCACTGTCTTACTGTGTATTGAACGATATATTTTGCGCTCGTGTACTCAAGTACATCCTTGTTCACGAAGCTGCAGAGTTGCGCGTATACCAATTGCACATGTTCCATAAATACACTTATCAATAGACATCTACAAGAGATACGTATATATATATATATATATATGCATTGGTCACGAATATTCATATACGGCATGTGCATCGACTACATAGCATATATTAAAGTGTGACGAAATTTTTTCATGCTTACAGAAGCGAGCTTAAATAGCCGCAATAGTACTAGCTACTGTCTCTATACCCAAAAGTCACAATGAATCATGTACATATATGTTCATGTATGTTCACTAGATAAACTCACAGTAGTATTTGGTAAACATACCGACTGTGCCTATATAAACTAGTGTGTAATTTTAGGACTTTTGATAGTACTTGCTAACATCCATAGTATATTTGCAAGCACTACCATAGATGTGCCTAAATCTACAACGTCCCGTGTTTTTTAGGGCTTGAACTCATCAATGAATATAGACGCCTATCCTTGTCCGTTAAACATCTTAGTGATCTAATGAATGCCGAAGCTGTTCACAAGTATTTTGGCGTATTCGTAATTTTTTTGTGTTAGTTCTTGACCTTCTGTTGCGGTATATATGAATAATTTCGTCCAGGTTTATGTTTTTGATTAAACAATTTCCAGCATCAGCAAGGTTGGTTTGCTCAGTTCATCATAGATATGTGTATACTTAGATTTAATGTTAATTTACCACTCATGTAAGATACTCTCATACATATATATGTCGGTTTTCAGTCTTTATATATGATGTGCAGTATACGTTTATGGTTAATCTCATGCTTGATGCTTAGATTTGCGTCTTAAACATACGTGTATTTATTTTTTAATGGACAGTTTTACTGCAACACTCGTTTCTTATGTTACAGAGAACTTGTGGAGCGTGCAGAAATCCGGTTGGCAAATATTGACCTTCAGTTAGCACCAATTCACGAAAAGGTAAAAGATGTATTATGCTAATAATCTACATGGTCTTTATGATTAATTCGGATGCGTTTCAACACTCCTTGTATGAACAATTGCTAATATTTCTTAGTTGCATACGTAAGTACTCGTTTGACAAAAAAGTAAACGAAAGTACTCCAAATATTTTCAATTGTAATAATCTCGGTGCGGGTAGGTATTAAAAGCTCGATCCTCAGCTGGAAAATGGACAGATACGTATCTATGGGGTGGATTAGTTGTCATGGCAACACAATTTGGTATCCTGGCGAGAATGACTTGGTGGGAATACAGCTGGGACGTAGGTATGATTATTTGAGCTATGCATGTGTGTTTGCGTTGGTTAGTGATATGGCTATATGTGTGTATGTGATTCTGTGCGTAAATCTGTAATTCGTACTTGACGTGATTATTGTCGCTCGTGACGTGGCTATGTGCCTGGTGTGTAGAGTGATATCTGAGTCAAGTCAACGGAAATGTCACTTCTGATCGGTCATCACGTCATGCATATATTCACAACCATATAGGTACAATTCAGACAATACTCGCATTCTTATTCTTATATATTATTCGAATTTTACACCACTGTTGCGCCAAAGTAGATTCACTATTGAAACGCGCACATACATAAATGTTCCACTATACATACATGAGTGCATACAATCATCTAAATCTATGCGTACGGCTTATCCTTCGTTCTCTTACGCTCTCGCACACGCTCCACGTAAATGGTGTGGGTAAGGACGAACATGTACTATACGCGCACACATTTTCTGTCCTCTCTTGCAGTTGAACCCATCACATACTTTGTAACGTACGGTGGTGTGATTGCAACATATGCTGTATACTGTATTACCCGCACAAGTACCGAGTATACGACACTGTTCGATCGAAAATATCTTCAATTTCTTCACAAGAATGTATGTATATCTCTGTGACATGCAGGTGCATAATTTGTGTCTCTTCAGCCACGGAATGTCCATCACTCTGTTTGATACTATTGACGTTTATTATATGCACAATGTAAATGTATTGGAACTTGTGTACATGGTTTGCCTGTACGTGCTCATATATAGATTGAATGAGTTTGGGAATGGGTTGTGTTTATAATCGATGACTGCGCGATATAGCGTAATTGCCTATGTACATGCAAAATAACTGTTTTTGGTTACAAAAACATGGCACTACAGCTACTCATTATGCAGCGTTCATCATGTTTTTGTACATTTTAGACTCATATTAATCTTGTATAAATTGTGTAGATCGAAAAGGTAGGAGTTAATCAAAAACAATACAACGAGCTTCTCGTAAAACGCGCGGAGGCACAATCTACGCTTACGCTCTTAAAACATAGAGACTTATAGATATATGAGTAAAATTGCATTTTTGCAAGGATACATAATGTAACTCTTCCATTCATTTATCCTAGTTTGTCTAATTAGATTTCAATTGATTCTGAATAATGATATCACGAAAATGAGCTAAAACAAGTGCATGAAAATTATAACACAATTCTAGAGAAGTATTATTCATATAGTTGTTAATAATACCTAGTTATTCATAATACCTATGCCAAATTATACCTGCTCGCCATGTGTATCGAAGAGTTAGAGAGAAGCAAAGAAATGTTCATAGCTGTGTAGATATAGCTACCATGTTTGTGTTTGTTCTGCTCTATTGCAATATGCAATGTGAATGTCAACACATATTATATATAAAATATTCTTACATACATCGATACATCTTAAGACTAAACGATATAATTTATTCAACGATGAAGTGCTTGATTGTGTACATACTTGAATGGTTTTTAAGATATTGAATACGGCAGACAAAACTAAGGGGAAATTTTGGTTGTGATGGGTAAGAAAAACGATTCACCCATGTTAGTTCAGCGTGCACGGTTTATGAAGTGTAAAATCAATGTATTGTACTTGTTATATTTGCCCTTGTTTGAACAAGGCGGATGTAGAATGTGCTAGTTGTTTATATAGGGACACAACGCACAGAATCGCTATATGCAAGGCCTGCTTTAACTGGAGACATACTAGCTATTCTTGAGATTCTTGAGATGAGTTGTTTACTTTTCAGTGTTCTTTTCTTTCCGTGTATCTTTATAACACTCTATCCATCCATCACACAGTACGCAATATACATATGCGTGTGCCTGCGTATAGCTGTGAAAAGAGGGGAGATTCACTATTTAACATTTTTCCTAGTTTTGAATTATAGACTTTGGCTTTACCCATGATATGATCGCTTGTTACCTCATATTCTGTAGTATTGGTAGAAACCATATTGCTACGTTAGATTCGTTCCGTGTTATACAAATCGGCTAAATCGCCTGGCGACAACAATCCCCAAGTCGGATAGATACTTGGAAGAAAACATTGTTTTGCCACTGGACCAGTTAAAGTCCGATATTTCAGACGGCATGCAAGAAGTGCGATGATTTCCCTGTAGTAGATACACTCTGCTTGTCTAATAGTAAGGGCTGACAGAACATTTCTTAATGAATCTGTCTACGGACAACCTAATAATACTGTTGTAGTCTAGTCCACAATGGTCCAATGTAAAGAAATTAGAGAATTATGCCCATCCAAAGTACAGATGTCTACGTAGAGGCACAACAGTAAAACGGTGAATTTGGAAATCTGGGTGCTCGGATTGTGGCCTCCTGAGCATGAGCAATGTTGCCGCTTGACTATTCTAAAAGTGGTGCTCTGCCCACTGGTTCGCCCCCTTAGACTTTAAAAGGGACCAACGTACTCTAATCAAATAACGTTGGATGGGAAGATATATATTTTGTCAAGTCTACCTCGAATTTCCGTCCTGTGTTTTCAAGGTGGTTCCGATCGGCCCACTGTACCTTTATTTTACAAGAGCGATAAATACATCATGGGAGCTATTCTTTCATCCAGCTCTGAATTCGCCATTTTACTATGTGCAATACAGAGCAATCCATTTATGTACATGTGGTGTAGAATACATATCCGTATGTACATATGTGTCTCTTATGTATAGTATGTATCTGTATGTATGTGTGTACATGAACGTGTGTATATACAATTGTAACCACGCGCGCGTCATAACTATGATCCTTTTTTTGAATAGTTAGCTTTGGGGTGTTACTGCTTTACATCGTATATGATGTTTGTGTGTAGGCGTATGTGTTCTATGAATATCTCAATGCTCACTCGCTCAGTTGACATTGAGTATTAGCCTCCTTCAAAAGTTGGATTACCTCTCTACTAACGTTGAGGCCATATATCTCGAGGATGCGCAGATTTTTGAGATTCCTTAATGCTTTGATTCCCATATCGCCAACAGACGTATATGACAAATCCAAGTTCCTGTTTTATGTGTCAAAGTGCATTTATGAGTTTACATGCATGAAAGGAGTCACTTGGGTACTGTGAATACAACCATTCATATTTGGAAACCACATAAATACACGTTCATATACACAATGGTAAAGAATGCACTCACCTTAAATGAGGACATGATGAGACCAGCTCGATCACCCCTACATCAGATATCAACTCTTGTCCAGCAGCAACGAACGTTCGCAAGTTCACCTGTTCTCGTATCGCACGTATTGCTCCATCTGTAAGCCATGGTTGGATACCCTGTGCAGTTGCGATTGGGCGTGAGAGCACCCGCAGTATTACTCTCGTGTGCGTAAGAATATCATATTGTACTAGACGCTTGTGCATCTTTGCCATGTGCTTACGTGTGAGCGTATATCAAGTGTACATGTCTCACATACCTCGACAGATACTACCAACCGCTTGAGCTTGACTTGGGAGAAGAACGATATTAGACTATTCTCGCTTACGGCACAATCCGTCATCGACAGGGACGTAAGTTCTGTCAGCTGTGTGTAAGTGAATGCGAATTTGCGAGTACCCGAGTGCGAGAGCATGTGAGCGTTCGACTAAGGTTTGAGTAATGAGAGTGTATATGTGTGTACTAGTATGCGCATGTTCTGTATATGTACCTGTATATACGTGTGTACGTAAAAATGTATAGATCATACCGCTAGCATATTTTCTGCGTTAGCATCCGACAATGCGTGATGATAGTCCAAGTTCAGTGACTGTAGCTTTTGCAGTTTTTCCAAATGAACCAATGACTGTTGAAACAAAGAAGAGGTGAATAAGCACTTGGGACGGTGTGTACAACGTTATACACTATAGTGTACGATACTTTTGTAAAGAGTAACATTCTACTTTTAATTTTGTATGCGCTTACAGACAAGCGCACAGAGTTACACCCACACTCACACACAAACTCATACTCAAACTTACACATACACTCAACAATGAATACTTACCTCAGAGCTATCTTCACTAGACACGCCAGCCAGATTGAGTGAGGTCAAAGTGGTGATTCTCGCAAGTCCATATGTCGATTTCATTTCGACTCCAGTGTCAGAAATGTCCAACTTCACAAGACTGGTAAGAGATTTACTCATAGCATCTGATCATGAACGATATGGGAGAACGAAAAAAAGCAGTCAAAATCGTGATTAACAACCATGCAAGAAAATGAAATGTCGGTAACATAATAGTGAAATTTGGCTGTTACTTGAACCTATATTTACTTGATGAACATATAGGCATACATGCTAGTTTCAGTGAAAATGTGAAGGGTTCGTTTGAGTGTGTGTGTGTGTTAATAGGGGATGTTTCACCAACTTCACACAATAGTGAAATCATACATATATGCTCACAAGCGGGCAGGACTGTCACACATACAAGCCACACGTTAGCAAGTACCCACTGGTACTTAAGAAGAGTATTTCTGTCGCCCACTTTCAGACATAAATTGACAATATTCACATGCACGACAGACACACACAAACGAACGCATAGTTTAAGGATGTAGTATGGATTACAATTCAACATACCAAGCCCCACACCAGTAACGGGACAGCCAGCAAGACAGAGATCCTTGAGATTGGTAGTCGATTTGACAAATTGAACGTCATCATCCTTCACACCACAACGCGTGAGATTCAACGCAGTAAGGCTAGTCAGGCTACGTACATGTGTATACAAACAAGCGGAAGGAACACCGTGCAGAGGAAAGGTCAATGGGGATGAAGGGCAGTGTCTTGAACGGCAACTGACTTCATGTGCTCACACAGATACAATCAATCTATATCTATAGTGATACAATATCCTCAGACTTAAATAAATGGACATACCTCGTGAGATACGACGTGGCGTTAGAACCAAGGTCCGAGTTACTAAGATCCAGACTAACCAGTGACGTTAGGCCCTTGATCAGACACACGGTCGCAGGTGTAATGTAGCAATATGACACATCTAATTTCTTCAATTCTTTTGGTTGCATGCATGTGTATGTGGTTATGAATGAGTTCATTATATTATTCATATCAGGTGTGAATGCACGGTTTAATCACATACAAAAACAACTTTCTTTCCCATTATAGAACTTTAAGCTTAATCACATTCACTCACAATCCAACTCGTATAATGCATTACATACCTTTTAACTCGCACATGTCATGCAAAGTCTCCCATTCGACAGTATCTGGTGTGAGCTTAATCGAGTGTAGGCGCGGGAGACAGTTAATGATCGCCTTCACCCTCCGCCCTCCTCGAATGGGTTTCATCACCCAATCCAATGGCAAGCGAGACACAACTTCACGCAAACGTTTGTTCGTTGCGGCGAATTGGAGCAGTGTATACTGGGGAAGGCGTACAGCAATTCTTAAAATTGCCACATCCGGCAGAAGCGTCAAGTCAAGCTTTCTTGCGCCATCTCGTGGCTACAGTATGACGCATTTGGGGAAGGTGCGTGTTGGAGTGAGTGCTGTGTGGATGACGGGGAGAACGAGATGGAGCAGGTTCGCGTTATGGTGAATAATACAAGACGGTAATCTAAGGAGTATTTATACATACCTGAACTCTATCTTTAACCTCTTTGCTTACTGCCTCATGTGTTTGTATATCCGAAGTTTTGTTCGCTGAATTCAGTGTAAGTTGTGTGAGAGTTATCGAAAGGCTGTACATAGACATATCATTCCGTGACTTGACAGTAAACAGAATTGTACAAACGTATATTCATACAATACGTTTAAGTTGAACATTGTACTGCCTGTTTAGCAGGAACACGAACGCGTGTTCGTAGTGAAAGACATGCATGCAGGTGCAACTAGGAATGCGTGACAGAGACCATTGGTGGTAAACGGGCACAAGCCTCCTGTAGGGAGATCTGTACACAATTCTTTGTAGGTACGCGTATATCTATGCTCATCAATAATATGTATCTATGCGTGAGAATAATGTGCGATTATAAGGAAAAAATAAGACGATCATACCATGACCATTCATCCGAACATCATGGTGTGCTTCTGTGCTTTCCGGAGCCTACAATTAGTGTGAAGCATGGTGCGGGCAACTGGGTGAGCATGCAGGAGGTTACACTCAACGATTAATCAAATACGTGACTTGCGCAGTTGTATGACAGCCCATAAGTGTATCTACATTTATAAACAGCTTTAAAGATGCCCATGAAACTTAGACCCGTAGGTGCTGGAATACAAACACAAAGACACTACATATGCAATACCTTAGCGTTCGAAAAACCCGCACGTGATCGTTTAATTTGCGTATCTCGTACGGACGATGTTGGCGACAAATCACGTTTACATTTCGGAGAACCCACACGGGCTCTAATAATTGGACATTTACTCTCAGCCATTCGTTCACTTATGCCCCCACTCGCGGGATCGTTCACAGCAACATTCTCTTTAGTCTGCGTGACTGTCGATTGTGATGCTGACTTGGAAAGTGATTCATTTGTTTTCATATCGGTCTGACTGTTTTTCTGACTCGATTCCAGCTGGAGCGATACATCTGCCGGTTGTGTGGGTTGTTCGAGCACTTCCCCTACCGTCCGGTCTTCGTTTGATATCGCAGCTAGAGCGTTCATCATCATTTGTCCAGCCATACGCATCTATTCAGTGCGTGTGGGTAAAAAAAGAGTATGTATATTCTTGTGAGAGCAAAGAGATTTATGCATGTATATAACGTTGTTGGCTGGGTAAAATCTCGTGCGTAGCATAGCATAGACTACTATACCTTTCCGTGACTGAGCCGCTCGGAATCCAGTTGGCTTGCAATGGCATGCAGGTCAGAGAGATCGCGAACAGTGACCGTAAATTGACGCTTCTTTATATTAATTTTTTCTCCCGGGCGTTCTGGCACAAACGGTACAGGTGATACTGTCACGTGAACGGGAAACTGTTCACCTCTGTGTGTATATAGCTTCGTTAATAGGTGTGTATTTATTGTGCATTATGTTTGCGCTTGTGTTATGTTTGGTCCGACTGATTGTCGATTATATAGCTCTCCTTTGTACAGTATTATCGGGTATACACAGAGACCACGAAATAAAAATACACTTGGTTATATGTTTATAATGTATGTTCTTGACAGCTATTTTGGTATATCCAATCTCATTGTTCTCTACGTACAATCCGCACTGTAACCCAAATATCCGCATACATGCATTCACATACATTCTCACGTCCATGCAAAAAACAAGAAAGAGAGCACATGAGCATATATCCTCATACTTGTGCATATTTATACATACAAACAGCATGTACCCTTTTCTTTTGGCCACCAAACTTCTACTGTATCCACCCTCCATCTTCTCTGAAGACAATCCCGATTGTCCACCAACAATTTGGTTAGGTATCTCCATAAGCGACTTCAAAGACTCGGGTGGAAACATGACCTGTACATAAACAATGCGTTCATACTTAATCGTAAGACCTGCGCCTCTGTCTCAGTCTACCACGTATAGTGATGGGGATGAGATGAGAATGCGGTGGCTGTGTATGTGCATCACCCATGGGTATACATGCACATAGCATATAGCAAGTGTAATCAAATTCAGAAATCATAGGCAAACGAAATAAGATTGGGCACGAAAAAAAATCACACATCGAATGTGGCCAAACACAAAAGAACACGCATATGTACAAACACAGGTATAAACAAACACGTACCTCTATGGTTTGTCCTACGATCTCCTCGTGTGACCAACCAAATGCGGCAATTGCAGCCTGCACAAGAAAATGAGAGAGAAGAAGTATTGGGTGTGATATCTTTAACGAGTAGGTGTGTGGTGCGTGTAGATGCTAGTATATGCCCGTATGTAGTGTACCTTGTTGTAATGTACAATGGTTCCCGCCAGCTCAAAGGTGAGCATCGCATCGAATGTGGAATTATAAATAGCTTCAATGCGTTTGTTACGGTTAAGCAGTTGTTCGTTGAGCTTTTCAATATCACTTATATCTCTAATGATGCCCACAAACCTGGTTAATATGTGATAATGAGTGCGTGTGTGAGTCCAAACGCCACGCGTGTTAGGGGAAGTGTGTGTGATTTCGTGTCTGCCTGCGTGCACATATAAAAATACAAGTGCACGGGCATATACTTATGTAGGCATGGGCCTTCTGTATATGCTTCAGTGCAGAAAAGGTTATACGTATGAAAATGTTCATATGTAAAGTTTACTCCCTCTTTGTCAGCCATTTCATATCTATTACGTGCGCACATACACGCACGCTCGAAAAGACACACACGACACTTCTGTCCTCATACACAAACATATGCACACGCAGAGATATAATCAAGCAAATACGCTCACCAAAAAAAAAAGGAGACATCAAAACCACAACACAACTACAGCAAAACACGCATACAATTATACTAGTAGACATGCTCGTACAAATATCACTCGCACACCTTCGTGTAGACGACCCGTTATCATCAACTTCGTTGAGTGTCAAAGTCATGGCGAATAATGTACCGTCTTTCCTTCGGCCCTGTCGTTATATTAAGTGTAGTATTTGAGTAACATTAACGTACATACATACATACATACATACATATGTATATGTACATGCCAACAACCACACATACAATATCACACCTTCCTACCTCCAATTTTCGGTTGCGTCCCACAGCTCTACTTGTAGCCTGTTGACCAGAGCTTATAAATTTATCGATGTAGCCCTGGTGATGTTTGGCAATGTCCAATGGCATCAGCTTTTCCACTTTTTCGTCAATCATTTCCTCTGCACTCCACCCAAAGAGCCGCTCAGCGCCTTTGTTGAATGCTATGATTGTACCAGCTGTGTATGATACATACATATAACTGTTATTACATATACAAGTTTACATATTTGTCCAAGGTGTGGAGTGTGACATGTGAGTATTGCCTGATAGCCTGCTGTACGTATATATATGCATGTCTGCAAGTTTATTTGTTGGTCTTCCCGTGTGAGACTGACATCACTTTCTCTCTCCCGAAATGGCTTTCCTTGGTGATCCCGAAGCCGGTACACACACACACACACACACACATCACACACACACACACACACACACACACACACACACACACACACACACACACACACACATACATACACACACACACACACGCACACACACACACACACATACACAACATCTATCTTGTTCTCTCTCTCACAGATTCGCAACTTGCGAATATTGCCATGAACTCCTACTAGTTTACAAATACATTTACCTTGTTCAATCAAGATAATGGCGTCAGTTGCACAGCTGAAGATAGCGTTCATAATCATGGTCTTATCATTTGATCCTTTCCTATGCCCCATAAATATCAGACAGGTGCATATATTTGTGTATATTTGCGAAGCGAATATGAATATAACGTACGTAAGTGTTGGCGGTATGTATACATAAGTTGGTTGGGTGGTGTATGCATATGCGGGTGGCTTCAGTATTAGTATTCGGGTATCGGGGCTTTGGCGTATTTCATACCTTTCTTCTTCTAGCTTGACCTGTGTAGTGACCATGGCGTGTAAGTCACGGAACAGAACTGTGAAAGTTCGGTCCATGCGTGTGGCGTCATTGTCGCTGTCGCTGTCCAACGTATCCCTTCCATGACGAGTGGAAATTTCTTTCACAATCACTGATAACTGTATTGAATAATTGAACAGGGCCGTGAGATGTAGAGTAATCAGCGATATGTGCATTAGATAATGAAAATTAAGGTGGTACGTTTACTACGTATGCATATCTTCACTACTACCAACAAAAAGCAGTGTGGATAAGGACCATAATCACCAAGAAATTACGTATATGCACTCTTGCACACATACATAATTGTGCGTAGCTATAACTTCGGTACAAAAAAAAATGCGAATGACGAGAGATAACGATCACGATGAACATCGATGTCTGACTATGCAACAGCTGTATGCTATGCGCCCATATGTATATACGTATGCCGTTTGTGCATATTTAGAGGAAGGATGCTTTTCACATACAGGAATTGATTTGCCGTCCTTGGTGATCCCGTCGCATTGCATACCCTGGTACGTTTAAGGTATGCGTGAGCAACTTGTGTATGTCATGTTATCGATATTTATATGACTACTTTCTCGCGTGTTGGGTGCCTACGTGTACATAGAAGGGTTTTGTGTGCTTACGCATGCTTGCTGCTACACTAGGTGTACAGTAAAACAAGACTCACTCACATTCATATACTCGTATGTATGAATACACGTCATGCAGAGACACACGTATACACAATAACACACACACCTGCTTAATCGCCAACCCCTGGATCCTACTAGTAGATCGTCGCACTCGCTCCCACTCTGGGGTCGTAGTAAGAGACCCCTTTAGAAAGAAATTGACATTCAGTGCAAGCGCTTCTTGTCGTGAATAACCAAACATCCTACATGCAGTTACGTTGCATGACTGGATTACACCGTCAATGTCTACCACTACCATTCCATCGTACGAAGAGTCGAAAATGTCCAGTATTCGTTGTGTTTTCTTTTCTAGTTCCTGTGTGTCGAGGTCATGGGTATGGGTGTTCAGTCGTAGTGGGTGAGTGTGTGTGCGATAATTTGATTATACTTGTACGTATGAATGCATGCGTGTGTGTATCGTATGCGCATATATCTTACGTATGTTATTGGTGAAATAGGACGAAATGAACAATTTGTATCCTGTGTCAAATGGAGTAATGTACGTAATCTGTGTCACATGGAGTGAATTGTACGTCATCGAGCTCTAGAATGGATACTCATGTGCTTGCATATCTGTCCTTGACTCGTCAAATATATGAAGGTCACAATAACGATGTATGTGTGTATATGCGGGCCTCTGTACAGACACAACAATACACTTATCATTCTGAACCTAAGAGCATTGCTTGCCAAGCCTATCTCATCTATCTAACCGTAAATCGCACGTACAGTCAACCTAATTGTGAACATGCTCCGGAACACACACACGCCTCCGCTTGTGAGTACATGAATACCTTGTCTAAATTTGAAATCACGATTAAACTCGCCCTCCATACCAGCGATCTCATACGTTATCAACTCGTCGAACACACGCACGCATTGTTATATATCCTATGCACACAAACATATATTTCTGTACCTCTTGCATCTTCTCAAAATCAGTCAAATCACGAATAAACCCTACAAATGTTCTCTCTCTGTCTATGCTAGCGATCTCGCTCACAGTCAAACTCATAGCAAAGAGAGTTCCGTCTTTCCGCTTGCCCATGAGCTTACGAGACTTTCCTACTGCACGCCCTTTCGCATATTCACCACTGTGCAGATATCGATCAACGTACTGCTGATGAATGCGACCTGAATGCAGGTTATGTGTGTATGAATTAAAAAACTATTTGTGTTTGAGGAAAGTGTGCGCGTGAGTACGAACATAGCGTGTGCGTGAGTACGAGCATAGCGTGTGCGCGAGTACGAGCATGTAGTGTGTGAATACGAGCATGATGTAGTGTGTGAATACGAGCATGTAGTGTGTGTGCGTATGTACGTATCGTGTGCGTGAGTACGATCATATCGTGTGCGTGAGTACGATCATATCGTGTGCGTGAGTACGAGCATAGCGTGTGCGTGCATACGAGTATAGCCTGTGCGTCAGTACGAGTATATGCCCTACACATCTTTCTGCTTGTCAGTGCACTTCAGGGTCTCCTTGAAAGTATGCGATTGCGTATTTCAAGAACTTGGATCGTGTTTCCACAGATATGCGTGTGCACGGGTGCTCGTTGTCTGGGGTTGGCGGACGTATTCATAAATGGATGCATATATTGAATACCTATATCTTCGGGCATTAAAATACTAATATCTCTGTCCACAATGTCAGACGCTCTCATACGAAACATTCTTTCGGCAGCCGCATTGAACATCGTTATCTGTCATATAGTATTGCCATGGGTACATGTACGAGCGGGAGGGATGGAATATGTATTGTTTATGGAGTTCTTTTCGTTCGCTTCTATATCTAATAATAAATCCATTTCTATATACGTCTGAACAAATACACACAATACTTACATGTACTTAAAGCTTCCCACGGTGCATTGCAAAGTGTAAACCAGGTATAAACTCTAATACGAAATAATAAATTGACAGAACGCAGAACCCCAACATTACGGTAATTTCTTAAATTATGCTAATGACTAAAAGCAATGAGGCGTTGTAATATCTGTCGTCTTGCAGGGAGGCGCAAACCGCATGATTTGTACGTTCGGATTTTGAGGGGGGGAGGTAATGTGACATACTTACACATACATTATGCCCTCCGTTGTACTCCTCTATACAAGTGCACGCGAAATGGATAGGGGAGACGGTGCATGAATTAAGGGAGTGCCTGTGTTGGAGATGGGAAATGTACCTTTCCGTGAGTATTCATAACCAGCATAGCATCGACAGCAGATTCGAAAATTGCAGTCGTGAGGTTTGCATTCGCAAGATATTTCTCACGACTCTCCTGGGCATGTAGACATGTGGATGATGAGAGAGAAAGAGAGAGCGTGTGTGTGTGTGTGTGTGTGTGTGTGTGTGTGTGTGTGTGTGTGTGTGTGTGTGTGTGTGTGTGTGTGTGTGTGTGTGTGTGTGTGTGTGTGTGTGTGTGTGTGTGTGTGTGTGTGTGTGTGTGTGTGTGTGTGTGTGTGTGTGTGTGTGTGTGTGTGTGTGTGTGTGTGTGTGTGTGTGTCCCGCATATTCTCGTTAATGATTTGAGTGACCATCGTCCTCAAGGCATTGATGTAACGCAAATAAATACGGTTTGCAAGATTGTATTTGTCTCAAACATCGAGCGTTCTCTCTATGCTTGCATCTGTATCTATACCATCTTGCTTAGATGTAATTCTAGCACACACACGAAACACACATGCGTATCACACAAGATCTTTTGTAAGAAAGAACATATCAGGGAGCCCAAACTTGTACAAACACCCAAATATGAAAAGTATACTACATACACCCATAAAACATACAATGTGCGAATGTGTACATAAATCAAGACATACCTGTAAGGATTGAGTCTCAGATGCATCCATGAACTCTGCAATGAACCTGTTTTCCCACCCATGGCTTGTTAGCTTGGCCAGATTAAGCATACCCGGACAGCCACTTTTGTTCGTCGAAGCCGTCGCACGCTTATACTTTCGCCACTGCATTCGAAATAGACCTCCCAGACCACTTGGATGTGCATTTTGCATGTTCCGTTTACATGTTTCCAGCATTATATACGCATAAATGCACAATTTTAAGCAGGTTTGTGAGCATACCTGCAATGCATGTACTTTTTCATTCATTCGAGCAGCGCTTTTATACTTATGTGCACTAATCCCATACTTTGCGCTCAGTTTGTCACAATGTACGTACCTGTGTGTTCCACACCAAAAAACTAACTTAATTAACAAAAGAGGCATACACGCCGCAGCCAATACCACACATGAGATAACAAAAACTGTGCATTCAATCTGTTTCTATGTGGGTAGATGTTTGCACGCATATGCATATACATACAGAATAGATTTACATTCATCGTCATACCTGTCCATCATGTGACCAATACCACCTTTGAGGTAACGACAAAGACCGGACATATAAGAAGTACCGTCGCTCAGACATTGGTCAAAACGAACTGGATCTAATACGAGTACTTCGTCAATTCTCTTACCAATTAGGCCTCCAGCTGAGCACCCCACCATCTGCCAATATTGACAACCATACAGTCGTGACAAGTATTCAACATGCACATTGTAAAATCGTGCATAAAATCATTACTTCTATTCGTGAATAAGTTTATCGGAGGACAATGGGGGTGTTAATGTGCGAATATGTCAGGTGTATATTAGTGGGCACCGGTGTTACCACAGACTCATCTCCAAGCACCAGTTTGTATGAGGCAAGTAAGTTGATACTCCTCCGCAGAATGACTGTGTCCGTGGCTAGCTAAGAATTAGCCCGTTCTTATCAATTTTGACAACAAAAACATGTAAAAGAATCTACTTGCATGCACATGATTCCTAGGATAGCGTAGGCGTGTCAGTGTATGTAGGATGTATGTGCTTCCGCGTAAGAGCATGAATATGTGCGTACATGTACAAATAGACATATATGGTGCACAGTATCATACCTTCTCCAATGTTGCGTTCATAGCTACGAATTGGCCGTCACTATCGATCTCAGCTATTCCGTTGAAAGAGATTTCGGACATCGTAGTGATGAGCTCTCCTTGTTGGTTTAGCTCTTTGGTCAACTACAACGCAACAGGGATACGCAATAAAAGAGTACTAATATTTGTTTCGCTGATTCATCAACGGCTTACAATACAAGCGAGTCCTAATATTGTGATCATATAGCGTGATCGTACAATATACTTTACATACCAATGCACAAATCCTCATGAACGCACACATAATACATCTATATACATATCTACAGTACTACAACGGACCTTCATTTCCTTCGTCTTGTCCTCCAAGCAAACTACTGGAGTTACTTTGCCTTCAAAGCCACTGATGTTCATACTAATTTCCGTTCTAGTTGACAACATAGTTCCGTTGATGTTCTGCATTGGTCGACCTACATGTATATTACGCGTACATATGTGAACGTCTATGGCGACGGGCATATCTGTTATGTGTGATCCATATAGTGATAGCATACGCCGTGTGTGTAGACACATACCACTAGACAGACAACGCGTGATGTTATTCCGTTGGGCAGGGAGAAAGACGTCTTGTAACAAAGTTCCCTTTAACTCATCTATGCTGCGCCCGATAATCGATTCAGCAGATCTGCAATATATTAAATATGCGTTTGTGTTGGAGTGTGTAACATGCAGCAATATATCATGTTCGTATGAAGATAGATTAATGCAAGTGCATATGTGTACATGCAGTTGGACTAGTGCAAACCTGTCGCATGGTAATTAATGTGTAAATTGTGTACGGGCTTGGGTGTGGGATTGAACAACAAAATGAAGAGAGGAGAAGGAGAGAAAGTCTGCGTGTGTGTATAATTGTAAAACGTGCACATACGGGTTTGCGGCGATAATGCGATACTTCTCGTCCACCGTGAGCAGACCATTCGCGGATGTCAGCATCATAATTTCATTTAGCCGGTTGGCTTCCTCCGCAACTAGAAAAATGTGCAATGAGTTGAGCTTATTAAGGTATTTGAATTGTATTTGCGTGTATAACGTGTATGCGAACAAACACGAATTATGTTAAACGTGGTGTACAGGTCGTTGTTGCTCCTGGTAGCTGTGTATATGGAAACCAGTAATATTGTGTGTGGTTTGTGGATCATTCACATAAACAATTAGTCGGATGGGGGAGGCCGGGGTGGGGTGAGGAAAGCGTTGTATGCTTGTACATATCACAGGTGATTCATAATAACTTTTCGGATCACATGGCTTTGTCCGGCGATCCGAAAAGTTATTTCCCAAAAAAAAAAAAACATAAAATACAATTACTACACACTCCAGTTACAGGCATGTATGAAAGATGATTGATATGCGTGTTGAGATGGGAAGTTTTGTCCCATGAGTACGTGGGTGCGTACGTTTTCACTCGCATAAACATACCATAACGCTGTTCTTCAAGAATAGTCTGATCATGAATGAGACCCACAAACTGTCGTCTCTCTAGTGAGCTATCATTGACTTCAGATAGAGAGAGAGACATTGGGAAAAGCGAGCCATCTCTTTTCAGTCCTCGTAGTTGTCGATTTCGTCCCACTGCTCGCCCAGCTGCTCGCTCCCCGCTCAATAGATGCCGCTCAATGAATCCCTGAAATTGTAAAAACGAATTAGAAGACCCAATGCATACATGCAAACTGTATTCTGTCCCTCAGATACACGTATGTGTTTTAGGGATATCTACGATATATATATATTGATTGTGTCCACGATAGCAAAGTTTGTGCGTGTATGACAGTGTATGCCATGAGTTCGCTTCTCATTTACGAACCTGGTGCTTCAATGCAATATGTTTGGCCATAAGGCAGGACACATTACGACCTACAACGTCGTCCGAAGTCCAACCGAACAGTTTCTCCGCAGCGTGATTGAAGGCAAGAATAAGACCTGCGATATAAATATATATATACATATATGAGGTTGGGAATGTACAAGTAAATCTGTTTCTCCTTCACGACTGCATGTATAATTTACATTCGAGTACATTATACGCATGGCATTGCATAACTACATATACGTTAAGCATGACTGGCAAGACTACTACTCTACGCAATCTTTCGACTGTTCCTTCTCTGTGAATACAAGAAATTGACTGAATAATATGCCATATATGTCCACACTTACTACAAAACCCGGATCCGCTATTGCGTCCCCTTCACACACATGTGTATAGTACTTTATCTCTTTACATACATTCATAACATTGGTATAGCACACATGCTCTTGTGCAACACCACATTCAACGTACCTGTCTCCTCGATTGCAATGATACCATCCTGGGCGCTGGAAAATACAGCATCTATAAACGTACGACTCTCTCCCTCTATTGTCTCTTTAAAGTCAGTCACTATCACCGAATAATATGCCGTTGTACTCATCGTTTCTTTTCTTTGAATGCGGCCAACACTCAAGCTCACAGGCTTCGTCGAGCCATCTGTTTTGCGTAAGAGTGTAAATTTGTGTACGGACAGATAATATCATAGTCTGATGTGAGCTATATGCACACATGAAAGTATATAAGGACGTCTATCCTTGTACACATATTCCATTATGTTTGTAGTGTCATTACGTTCATGTATGCGAGTGCTAAAACATGTATGACCATTATATATATATATATATATACCTTTTCGGTTCAGTCTGGCAGGTGTTCCCTCTGGCCAAGCAGTTAGTCTATAAGAATTCGCTGCCTTAAGATCAAGTAGCTCATCGACTGAGATACTTAATATCTCTTCGCGAGAGTAACCCGAATACGCTAGAAATGACCCATTACATTGCACAACTTTCCTCTACACCAAGATTTGTAACACGTGTATGTGGCGGAGAGAGAGACATATTAAGTGTGTGACAGACTGACTGGGTGAATGAATCCATGAGTGAGTGAGTGAGTGAGAAAAAGTACACACTCGTGTGTGTGTGTGTGTGTGTGTGTGTGTGTGTGTGTGTGTGTGTGTGTGTGTGTGTGTGTGTGTGTGTGTGT
>JAWQFL010000016.1:180980-243452 GCA_033442365.1 Creolimax fragrantissima | reverse complement strand
TGTGTGTGTGTGTGTGTGTGTGTGTGTGAATTGTATACATACGCAAATACGAGAATTCCGTAATCAGATGACCGCGTGCATGCGATAAAATCGAGAAAAAATACAGCGCTTCAGAGCTAATGATAGATCATACAATAACAATATCGACCTCATGCACACAATTATATAATCTATTACATGTATATAAAGTTCTCACCACTGACAACAAGAAAACATACCGCTCCCGAAAAGACGAAGACAGCAGACGTGAGCGACTCAAAAATCTCTTCACCCGTGGGTACTGGCATTCTGCAGTGCGGGCGAGGGTGTGGTGGTTCACTAAAAACACATACATACACTGCTAATAATCCAAGCACAATACGTCTGGTTATGCGCGTTATGTGTTGCGCGTGTGTGTGTGTATGTGTGTATGATGTGTGTATGTGTGTGTGTGTGTGTGTGTATGTGTGTATGTGTGTATGTGTGTGTGTGTGTGTGTGTGTGTGTGTGTGTGTGTGTGTGTCTGTGCTGTCTTTCACATTTTTATTAGTAACGAAATTCTATACATAATGAACTTGGTTTTTTAATGAGATGGTTTTTGTGTTCGTTCTGTTCAGAGAGACGTGTGCGTGTGTCAAGTGTTTCGTCAATGAATTAATTTCAAACTAAATAGAACTCAAATTCCCTAAGTAATAATAGTTTACATTAAACTGAACTGATCTAAAATTCCCCAAAAAAGCCCCTGTTAATATTAATATCAAACTGAACTGGACTAAACCACCAACCCACAATCAAACTGAACGAAACTAAAACTGCTGAAACTAAACTAAAAGTGCTAAAACTAAACTAAAACTGACTTTCTGACTGACCAGACGGGAGGACTACATACTGATTGGCTGGCCGGCAGAAACTAGGAAAACTAATTCCACTTAATTGTAATCGTAAACGTGAGGAAGTCTACACACAAAGTACGTTTGGACAATGGTAAATTAGTTGATTTAGTCCCAACTATTAGGTGTGTCGATTTAATTTTAAGTTGAACTAAAAGCACAGGACTATTCTATGTCGTTTTTTGTTTATGTGCGTTTTGTATTCCATGCAGCAACGTACCATGCAGCAACGTACAAAACGCAGCACATCTGAAAGCATTAATGCCATATGAAAAGCGTCAGTACGTATGTATATATGTATGTATATGTATGTATGTGTGTGTGTGTGTGTGTGTGTGTGTTTGTGTGTATGTGTGTGTGTGTGTGCGTGTGTGTGTGTGTGTGTGTGTGTATGTGTGTGTGTGTGTGTGTGTGTGTGTGTGTGTGTGTACGAGTGTGTGTGTGTGCGTGTGTGTGCGTGCGTATGTGTGTGTGTGATAGATGTTGCTTGGAAGCACACATATACCAACATGGATACTGAATACCTTTTCAGTCTTTGGAATCTCCCATTCTGAGGTTGTGTTTCTAAAAGATGCGCGTGTTGCAGCGATCTCTCCAACTCCATCAAAAGTACGAGTGTTTGAGGTTCAGAAAATGTCACCTTAGTCGTTGTGTACGTAAAATTCGTGCGTGTATCCTTTAATTTATGCTCCTCGTCTCTCATTCTCTCATCATGTGAATCACGCTAGGTATATTTTCATATCCCGCGTGTGGGTGTTGTGCATTGGGCTGCAAAAATTGTTGCGTCCTGTTTCGAACGTTCTACGCAAGAGCTCTCGTAAGGTGAGATTAAACCTGGTGTTCTGAATGTTCGCACAACACAGGTACAGTGAAGGAAACGTATGCCAAGACTCATTGCATACTATGCTACTAATTATCAAAGACTACAATCGTACGGAATTGTTGTGTCTTACATGTAGCTCAACAAGAGTTTTATACGGCCAACGAGGCAAAGATCTGTAAATCAGATAGGCAGATGTTTATTCATGTAGTAATTAGACGCGCGAAACGAAAAGTGTGTCACTAAGATCTGGAGAACTTTATGCATTAATGGATAAATAAAACGAGGACAATTATGGAATTATGGGTTACTCAAAGTAAACTTTTATGACCGGGTTTTACTTCTATTTTAATACGTGGGTACAAATTATTATTAATTTGATCATAGGTATGGTTTCTCATGACATTCGTTGGTTGCATAGAGCATGGCTGGAATATACACGAGAAGCCAATACATAGCTCCACCGAGTAAACATAATGCCAAGTAGTTGTCATTGTGTTTGCACGCTTATGTCCTCAAGTACATGTAATGACAGCATGTATTGTGGTCTTGAAGAAAAGGTGAGCATAGAGTGCGTAGCTGAGATTCTGTGGCTGCTTGGTATGAAACAATCAAGCTGGACGAATGTGATTTGTCGAAATGCCAAGCCACGGCAATGCATCTGCGGTGTCACTTGTAGAAACGCAAGGTGCACGTTCACCCTACGTTCGTTTCTATGCGGTATGGATGATACAACGTCGGACTGTTCGTGATGCCCAACAGCGATACGCTCCACAAGCTAGTAGGACTGCCACAAAGTACTGAAAACACTCTTCGGCATAGCATGATAACGGTAGTGGAGGGCTCAGATAGGAAGAATCGGGCCCCAGTTTTCTGTTAACACCACAGCATATAAACCGCGTTATGGCTTTCCCATATGTAGATAGAAACCAGTTATTGGTCATGCTTAGCTTGCAGGCGTATACACTGGGTATTGAAGATTCGTGGCGATTCCGTTGGGTAGAATATGCTTGGAATAGTATTTCAGCAAAACCACAATGCTTTCGTGATCTGGTTCGTTCTGCCCTATCGTATATCTTGTGTTTGTGCTCGTATAGCGCACAGGCTTAATTGGAAAATGATACGTCCTAACGAAATCAAAAAATACAGAGATTGGAATTAGTTCTTGTCCAACAGGCATATGGCCTTCGCGTACATCGGATATCAGCAATAAAAACTAAGATGCCGACTTTACTGCTTACAAACTCACGCAATTCTAGTCCATGTATATACACACTGGCATACCTTCTCTCAAACTTAATTGTGATGACAAATACATGTGAATCGCTATTATATCGCAGCAACCAGCTGCCACTAGCACGCTTCGACATGATACCACTAATGATTCTCCTGCGTTCATCGTGTGAATGGACATTCGAGAAATCGTGATAAAGCCTACATCCGTCCATGTTACTATGAACTTCAATACGTGCTGGCCAATCTATTTCTATACTCGTGGGGTGTGGGTGTGGGTGGGTTTCTATGGTCTGGTGTGAACTTTCTGTCTTATTATCAATCCTCGGGGGTACACGGGGTCTATTCGCAAGATCCGTTCTCCAACATGTCATTTGATTTGTCAGTGACTCGTTTCCCACGTCTTCAATACCTCGCATATCCTGAAATTCTAAGTCACCATTTTCTGCGCTGACGCTCCTTTGATGTTCAATTTTTCCACCCACCCTCAGGCCCACACCCGACACTGCTTCGTCACTTTCTGTTGACTGAGATTGGTCATCATCATCCCAACTAGGGACAACGCTATCCTCACCGGACGCACTGGACGAGTTTGAGTTTGACATGCGCCCACTGGGTCTCGTAATGATTGGCAATATCACGCCAGAATAGTCCTGTGGCCGTACCCAGCACGCAATCTTTGCCACTGATCCCTTTATGAATTATTGAAGTTCAAAGATGGAAACATGCACTTAATTGCTATATTATGTAGTGTTTCCACAATATATGACAGTGTACTCGTGGTCAATAAATAACATGTGCGAAAGTAGTGCATGTAGTTCACACAATGGCGCGTACATCACACAATGGCGCGTACATCACACGCACGCACACACCTTTGAGAGCTTCTTTTTCGAGCATGTCAGTGTCAGTGTCATCCTGTCTGGTAGCAATTCTTGATTGATTTGTGGAATCACAACATTGAGTGCTCTGAGAAAATCCTATAGATGAAATGTTTTTACGAAATGATATCAAAAATCATATTCTTGTACTCTATATAGTTTTTAACTCGTGTGCTCCAAGAAATACATGCGAGAATATGTACACAGAACAATTGCACGTACATATATACGTATGTTCAGACCAACATAATCCAAACGAGAAACAAATTTTTCATGTGTACCAATTGTAGACTTTAAATGGCTTACGAGCGAATCGTTCGATAAAGCGATTAGTTCTCGAGTTGTTATATTTGTGATCACGTGTATGTAACTACTTCTTTGTTAAATCTTACCGAACTAGATAACCTCTTTTGAAGGATAACATTGATAGCGTTTACGGCAAAGAATAAATCCTCAGACTCTCCCTCATAGAGCTGAGACTTGCTAATTGTTGATTTTTCAAGTTGTAAAAGTGGTGCTTGAACTCCCTGTAGTCTATCGAGATCAATAACACCTAGCTTGTGTTTCTTGAGAGACGCGTCCTTCATTATGACTTCGTGTTAACCGTGTGTACGTGGTTATGTATAGTTGTTGAGGATGTGCATGTAACACTGCACTGATGTATGTTGTCAAGTCACGATACCTCATGTACACATGATAGTTTTTGTTTGTTGATCTTGTCGGCGTGTCTGTGTGTGTGTGTGTGTTCTGTTAAATGTGTCGGTGTTTCTATTAAATGTGTGTGTGTATGTATGTGTGTGAAAGTGCGTGTGTAGAGATGTGTGTGAAAGTGTGTGTGTAGAGATGTGTGTGAAAGTGTGTGTGTAGAGATGTGTGTGTAGTGTACATATACCGAAGCGCGCCCGCGCGCACGGTGCCTCAATAAGAGACAGACCGGCGGACGGACGGACGGACGAGAGGGTCGAAAAGGAGGAGACCAGAGGCGGGGGGTGGGTGTCCGGAGCGTGACCTCCAAAAAAAAAACATAAAACAAAAAATTGTTTTATATTTGTTCTGTTAAATGTAGACCGCACAGTCAAGAAATGGCTCAAGATACCGAACAGTTAAATAAAATTACAAAAATGTAAAAAAAAATACAAACAAACAAAAAAAAAATGATATATATATATATATATACGTTTTTATGTACATCTATATATATATGATCTCTCCGCAGCGAAAATATGTTATTTATGGGTATAATAGATCGATTTCAGATTCACATGTTCTAATGGATTTTAAAAAAGTGTGTATTTTACCGTAAAACTACTCGACGTAAGTTTTTATTTCTCTCCTTCTGCCCCTTCCCTCACTTTTTCTTCGTTTCCCCTTCGTCTCACCGTAGATCTGTTTGTTGCTCTGCTGCTGCATGCGCTAAGAGAGAGAGAGAGAGAGAGAGAGAGAGAAAGCAAGCGGTGGTGGATGTGTGTGGTGGTGGATGTGTGTGTGCACTGTGGTTGTGGTGCTATGCTGTGCGTGTGTTGGTTGGTCTGTGTGTGCGTCGGTGTGCGTTTATTGTGAATCGTACAGTGTACAACTCGCAATCAGCTCGATAGGCGAGTAGAACAGATCTATGTGCCTATGTCGTTTATTATAAACGGATGAGAGTTTAATCCATACGTTGTTTATTAGTTGTTTACATGATAGTCTTAGTTTTATGTGTAGATGGATCCTAAATCGATCTCTACTGAAGTATGGAACAGCATGAACCCATAACGATTGAATGTAGGTATTTATCGACCATCGATATATAACTTAGACCTGATTTCATCGTACTGTGGAATCCTACTGGTCGCCTAGATACCAGTACTCGTTCTGCGCAGCAAGGGAACGAGGCATAGTGTAATGCATTGTTTGAATGTACCTGCCATATGGCTGCTGCAAGGGAATGAGACGTGGTGCAATACGCGTGTATTCTCCATGTAGATGTGCGAGTACACATTATTAGCATGTGTTCTTGTTGAGCTGGTCTGTACTATCTAACTGAACACCATTACACCCAAACACCTTTGCTTTAGCAAAAGGGAGTTCCGTAAGTGAACGTAGGGTGTTGTGCACGGGATCAGTACACGATATTCATTCTCTTTTCCAATTTGAGAACGGCAAGCATGAACGCTAGATATTTACGTGCATGTATATATACCTCATGTATATACCATACCTTAACTCTATAATACAAGTACTTTTTGTTTATATTGAAACGATAAACAACACAAAGTAAAAAAACAAAAGAAGCATCAAGTAATAAACAATAAACATATGTCGTTAATTCAATGAAAAACAACTTAAGAATGTGACCAGTAAAAACTTTCATAATAGAGCAATAGATTTAATATAGCGAATGAGAAACAAGTTTTTCAGCATCATGCCTCTGTTCACGGAGCTCTACTATTGAGATAGCCAATGGAAAGCCATGTAATAGAGCACCATGTTAGGTTTAAGATCTAAAGATTGATCTTAAGAGTTGAAGGACCATTTAAAAAAAGACTATGTAGACTAAACCAACTAAACTAAACTAAACTGAACTGAACTGAACTAAACCCTAAACTAAACTAAACTAGACCCTAAACTAAAATAAAATATACTAGAAACAAACTGAAGATTTATTATTATAATTATGCTTGTAAGATTACTATGCTTTCAATTTTTTATGCTTAGATATCCCTCCCCTTCCACTCCGTCGAAGGTATAAAACTTTGTGTAACGAATTAAGAAGCCAACGAATTAATAGATAATGAATTAAGAAGGGAACGCATTAAGAAGGGAACGAATTAAAAGGTAACGAATTAAGGAGGTTGTGCTTTGATACCCTCGTCGTGTAACTGAAATAAAAAGGTAATGCTTCGATACACTCCCCCTCCCCCTCCTCTCGATGAACCCATAAAACTGTGTAACTAATTGAGAAGGAACGAATTAAAGTTTTGTTTGGATACCCTTCCCTCCTCTCGTCGAAGGTACAAACTGTGTAACGAATTAAGAAGGAAACGAATTGAGGTTATGCTTAGATACCCCTCCTACTTCTTTTGTCGAAAGTAAAAACTATGTAACGAATTAAAATAAAAACTGTAATTAATTAAGAAGGTAGCGAATCAAGGTTATGCTTGCATAACCCTCCCCTCCCCTCCCCTCCCAATCGTCTCACAGACTCGTCCGTCATCTAATGGCTATTTTAACTCTTAATTAAAACATGCAAGCCAAGGCGTGTTGAACGATTCATAATACGATAACATAAATAGGTTATTTCTGAAGGATTGGTGCGTGACGATGTTCTTTGCTTTCTAGTTGCAGCCAGCTACTTACTCCCTAGCTGATTGTACAAATTCGACAGATTTTTGCTTCAATACGATCTTCGAATAGAGTATTACAATAATTGTGTACACACAGTTTACACAAACATGGATGTCCAATTCTATATCTCAGTACAATATAAAACACCAATGTCCAGTTCTCTATTTCAGTGCACTATGAACTTTTGTCCGGAGAGTATGGATAATGTGAAAGAACAAGTAAAAATACCAATAGTTGTGATTGTTATGCAAGTTAATCAAAGATGATACACCAAGACTGAATAGACTTGCACTCATGATTGGTAAAAAGCAGACTTTGTATTACCGTTTATTACCAATTCCTATTCATGCAACGTGGAACTGCAGCCATAAATGGTTTCTTTGAAATACGTCTGATTCCAGAAAGTGTCGTTTGTGTACGATCGTGAGAGTTCTAATCACAAGATGATGGACCGCAGCAGAGGCTACCTTCTGAGTGACTACAAGCACGAGTTAAATGAACCAGTTCTGTGCGCTCGCACCCAAGATCTATGCGTACGAACACACAATTTTTGTGAAGAAACAAGCTGAGCTCGAGCAGATACAAGACTCGGAAAGCGACAGCTGAGGTGGCAGTCAGGGACGGATGTGAACACTACTGGGCCGGTGCAAGACCCAGGTCTCGCTGTGGTGTATGCAAATAACTTATCTCGTGTTGGAAGCACGCTCAAACCTAACCAACACAAAGACTTGCTCATTTCGGAAGATAATGTGGCTGACAAGATGATGGTTAGTACACTCAAATCTTCAGCTTCACTCAACAAACCAGTCTCTGGCAACAGAGATTCAATTTTGTATTGATGACACCACGGGATAGTGAACGTGAACTCTACTCGAAGTGCCGAGTGGATGCTTGAAAACAATAGTGATCACTCTCATTTTCTCCAAATATTGTCCGACATGATTGACTTGACCCATGAAGCCATGGGACTTGCTGGTGATATGATTGACCATACTAGCAATATAGAAGAAAGAGATCTCACTATTAGGCCTCGGCAAGGTAAGATAGGAAAGAAGCACTAGCGCAATTGACATCACGGGATTAGTTGAAGAAAGTGATTATAATCATGCATGTGTGAAACGAGAATTGTGGAATAACCCTAAAGTTTTACATCGCAACCGTTAAGTGGATGACGAGATGCCGGCTCGTTAAGCGCTTATTGCTAGCATATATAGACCGCATGTCGATGGATATGAAAGGGATTGTCTAATTGCTATCCAAATCGGTTCGAGGGTTTGCAATCGAGCCAAGGCCATTTATTATCACAAGTGAGAACTCGGAAATATGTATATGAAAGAATTGGTGAGTACAAACAATGGTGCAATTTATGCAATAGTGATCTCGATGACATGTAGTCATAGCATTAGCTTTTTATAGTTTCTCTTTCCTTGCCAATTTTGTACACTAAAGCCACAAGTCCACAGAGTGTGAATTCCAGGGTGGACTAAGAGCAGACAGATGATTCCTTGGTGACGGTTGCACAATTGCTGTCCCATCTCTCATTTGGCAAACTCTGGTATTGTTTTCGGGTCGTAAAAAGTTGCTTGGTTTTGTGATATTAGATAGAGGAACTAACCATCTCTTTACGACGATACCGTGCCACAATATCACTAATAGTTTCGTGACCGTTTATATGTACTACTTGTAACATTTACTAATTCCTCAATAGCAAATAAATACACCCTTAGCCGTGGAGTGCTTTTAAAGTAAGTCATAGAATTGATGGTGTATTTCATCCCCTTTCTTAAAATTCCATTGTTGTCCATCTTCAGTTTCAAGAGCGTAGGTCGTAAGAGGTATGGAAACATCGATTACGGACACTGATTCCATATGCAAGTATGTATGTCCGCTTTTCGCGACATCGAACGTTAGTTAGTAATGTCCATACGTAAAGATACAGGTTGGGGCTAATAATCATGTTCCCAGCAAGAAGTGCCATCAGTATTGGTGAAGTAATAAAGACCGTTGTAGCATTCTACACCCGTACATACATTACTAGACTTTCCATACTAGATTGTATTCTCATACTTCTGGTTTATAAACGTCCAGTGATAATTGTGTGTGGCTAGTATTTACGAATTTGTTTACCGCATGGGAATTTCAGAGAAACCCCACCTAATAGCTCCCCCTTCACAACGTCGTATGTGGTCTATTTTTTAAACTAGTTTTGACATTTATCACGCGGAAAGTTGTGCCATGCTAATTAGCAAGGTATCACAGCGATTTGCGATTGCGGAATAGGAGTCTACTCTCCGTTGTGCTTGTAAAATAGAAGATGCCTTCCTCGGGTATGAAGTTATATCGATATTGTACTGCCCCACCAAAAAATTGATAGCTGGCTACATTAATGCTATTCTGTATATCACTACCATGGGACAACTGCACGTGCAAACAATATAACGACTTCTTCCGAAGTCACGCGCAAGAATCTTAACACTATAGGCTGTACTCATATATCACTATTGAGGAAGTCACGAATTCCATAGCCAGTGCCATATAAGAATAGTGTATTCTCTACATAGTGCAAGTTTATTACTATATAAGATTCACGATGCACAGCTTCATGAACCTACAAGAAAGAAATTAGAATGACAACGCAAGACAGTAGTGTGTGGTTGCTACTTCTGGCTCGTCATATAAACTGAGAAACCTCTTACATTAGTTTAGCATGTGGTAATAAAGTTGAAACCGTAATCTGAGCACTCGTGCAGGTAGACACAAATCATTCTCCGGCTACGTGCTCGTTAAGAATTAGTTTTTGAAGTCAATATACATCACACAAGAACAATGCACGAAGAATCATTAGAAAAAACGGACAGAAACTGTGTTAATATTTTTGTGAGAATGACCGAGAAACCAGGTGAAATATATGGGTACCAAAATCAAACGAAACAGATAATTCATACTATGTGGGAAATGGCACAGAGCAGGTTGCTGGGGTATTTCGATAGCAAATGTATTTCAACTGTCACGCTAGTGAACTGAAATTGACAAAATGCTGATATGAAAAGATAGTTTAACAATGTCGCATTGTAATAACAAGATTCCATATATTATACAATACTCCGTGAAACGACACTATAGAGGCCAAGTGAGTTTGGTACTTGCGATATATGTATAAAAAGTGTCAAGCGAGCGAACTGTAAAAGACTAATATGACGTAACACTATTCAATGCGAATCTACGGTGGCAGAATGAGACAAAAACACAAAATTTCCAGAACGAAACATAATTGTCGTCCTACTCTATTGCTGGAATAACTCTCTCGCTCAAAGACTCATCTTTTTTACGGGTAAATGATTCACAGTTGAACAAAGCACCAACCAGCCAAGCACAAGTAGAGAGAAAGTAAACGTGGTCAAGTGTTCTTCACACTGTGTCCAAAAACCACCGTAAACCGCAATTCGGTATCACGTTTGTGCTGGGGCGTTGCTATGAAGAATAGCAATACATTGGCCATTTGAATTGTCTGCCGCCCGGGCGCACCCACTGAGGTGGTCAATACATCCGACGACGACAACGACGACGACCCAAGCAATTGCTTATGTGGTGTGTGGTAAACCGCAGTGTTAAGACATCCCTCGTTTCGTAATAACAGCAATAAGTCGTTTCGTAATAACAGTAACGTAGGATCGACGCCATCTTTGGCCATCTTAGACCATCTTTGTTCTGTAACCAGATGGTGAAGGAGAAGAGGGTTAAGAGAGAAAGCAGCGAGCGAGTGAACAGCAGCAAAACAAAGTCATTGATTGAATGGGGATTGTGGTGTGTGTTTTGTGGTGTGGTATTGTGTTTGTGATGTTGTGTTGTTGTTTGTGGTGTTGTATTGTGTTGTATTGTGTTGTGTTGTGTTTGTGGTTTTTGTTTTTTTCTATTCTTGTGTTTTTTTGTTTTGGTTTGTTTTTTTTTGTATTATTTTGTTTAGTGGGTGTTAGTGAGTGAGTGAGTGAGTGAGTGAGTGAGTGAGTGAGTGAGTGAGTGTTTTTGTCACATTCTTATTTTTTGTTGGGTTTGTTTTGTTTTTTTGTTTTTTTTGTTTGTTGTTTGTTTTTTTTGTTGTAGTTTTTGTTTTTTTATTTTTATTTTTTGCTTTTTTTGTTTTTTTGTTTTTTTGTTTTGTGTTTTGGCTTTTGTTTTGGTTTTTGTTTTATTTTCGTTTTGTTTTGTTTTTTTTTTTTGTGTGTGTGTGTGTGTGTGTGTGTGTGTGTATAGGTGTCGAGTTTTGTGTTTTACTCTTTCCGCCCGAATCCACATGGAATACGTTTTCATCGCATAAATGAGTTCGGAGAGCTTGTACGAATATACGTTTATTATATTTCCGGTCGCATATTCCTCTATTTACGAGTACATAAACTATAAACGATGTACATGTATGCGTATCCTAGACCATAATGAATTTTTCATGTTCCTATTTTTATTTCTCGTTTACAGCACCTAATATTGCTGTCAAGGCGCACTAACTCCTTAGTGGACAATTATTCAAGTTCGTCGAACAGCAGGTTTTAATTGTCGCATGGTGATTGGATCAACTATGACGTAAACAAAACTCGATTGGTCTTGTTTTATAAATTTTATTTAGATCTGCTCTTGTGAGCTCTGGTGTTGCTCCGGAGTGATGGAGATATGGCTAAAAAATATAACACGATGATTAATAATTCTACATTTTCTGATTAACTTAAATCGGAAAAGCGGTTGGATCAAGCATTTTTGACTTATAAATAAGATAAAATTCTCTACTTGGGTATATGTTTTTGAATATTTATTCATTCTATATAGAATACACTGTATTATTCAAATAGGTAATAGCAACGAATGAATTGGGTCCAATAACGATTCTACTCTATCAGAATACAGATTATGCACAGATCTCAATCATGTTGAATATAAATATTTAATTCAGTCTACACATTCACCCATATACAACCAAAGCTTCTCTTTTTATCGTCTGAATAAAAATGTGTAGACTGCTATTCAAGACCGCCCATTCGCCGTTGTACTGAAGCAGCTTTCCCAATAGCATGGCGACTACAAAAAAAATAAATATAAAAAAACAAGTTCAGTTTTGGTTTTTTTAAAACATTTAAAAACCATTGACCAATAGGCCAATAGAAACACACAGATTTCCTGGTGCTTGCAATGGCAATGAAGCCCTTCTGCTGCATCACACACAAACACAAACGCACACAAACACAAAAACACACATACAGACTACTGCACACTGTGCGATGAGCCTCTTGTGTGTGTATATGTGTGTGTGTATATGTGTGTGTGCGTGTTTGTGCGTGTTTGTTTGTGTGTATGTATGTATGTATGTGTATTGGTGCGTGCGTGCAAGTGCGTGCGTGCATGTGTCCTATGAATGTGTGTTAGAGAGCTATGTGCGGCCTCTCTCTGTCTGTCTGTCTGTCTGTCTGTCTGTCTGTCTGTCTGTCTGGAGTGTCAGACTCACAGGGAAAGTGCCTTCATGCTCATCGATTCCTCTGCCCCCTCATTCCTTTACAGCCTTCATGCCTTCCAGTATGCGTTTCGAAGAGACCCTTTTCGTAGTCCACAGCCGACCTCCCGACCGACCGAACGAACGACCGACCGAACGACCGACGAACGACTGATTTCATTACTTTTGCACCTATCAGTCCCATCTCTGACCAATTCCCTACCGCCTCAACCGGTGGCTGCCAATGGGCTAAGGAACTAACTAATCCATCCATCCGGCCCGTGAGGCGCAGGTCGCGTTGACAGGTTGAGTGGAGGAGAGGGCTTGTAGGCTGACTGTGAAAGTTGGCTGACAGACTTTTGTGGTGATGTTGTTGTGTGTGTATGTATGTGTGGGTTGAGTGAGTGTCTGTATGAATGTGTGGGCTGCTCAGTGAATGAGTGTGGGCTGTGTGTGAGAGTTGAGCGAGTGAGTGTGAGTGAGTATGTCTATGTGTTGTGAGTGTAGGTTTGTGTAAATTTTTCGTTTTTTATTTCTCCATCCCCTCTCACCCCCCCCCCTCCCCGCCCCCTTTTTTTTTGCTTTCTTTCTTTTGATATATACATATGCACTATATCAGAAGAAGAAAAAAAAACTTGTGGAAGGTTTTATTTGTGACGAGTGAGAACGTTTATAAGATGCAAGTATTTCGCACCTTCTCTGACATAACCCCTGGCAAAGGTCATCCATTCCTTCATCAACCATCCCATCCATCCCATCTCATCCATCAGCACTAGCAGTAGTAGCAGCAAGCAGTAGTAGCAGCGAGCCGCTTGCTTATTATATGTCGTGAAATTAAAAGCTTTGCTGCCCTCTCGCTCGCTCTCTACTACGACCTCTACTCCTCCTCCCCCATTTCTTCCCGATCTTCTTAGTTTGGGAAGAAGTACATCTTTCTTTGACGTCTTGTGTCGTACCGAAACGAAGAGAATAATTTTCTTGCAGCCTTCTGTCCGTTGCTGTAAAAGCCTTACTTACGTCTTGGCCTGTCTCGTGCAATATTTTACAACAACAAGAATTATACTAAAGCCAGGGAATTCTCAGCTTTACAGCACACTGACACAGCTTAGATTTTTAGAACATCACAACATCACCGAACTACACAGACCTACGGGTAGCGTTATAACTATATTCAAAATTACACAGCAAGATGTCAGCTGTATTTGACTTCGCTTATGGCCCTATGTCCGAACTCGAGGGCTTAACCCCAGAGTTGATGGTAAGTATGGTTGTATCAATAGATGGCAATATTGGACGTACCGCGAATATTTTGATATATTATGAGAACGGGAGGGGATATTATTTGTTTCTCTAGAACATCGTTGGATGTTTTAGCAGTATTTGAACCTCAATTTTATTCTCTACTTGCCAAAAGTATCCTTCATGCGACTATTTGACCATATATATATAAACATCACGTAACAACAAATGAGTGTCTATCAAGACAATCCTTCATTCAACATCTTAAGACTTTGTTTACAATCTATAAACAGCGTCAGTCCAGCTGTGATTCTACACCATCGACTTCTTTGGAAGCGACCTCAGACCCGTGGGGAGAGCCAGACTGGATGGGAACACAATTCGGTGTACTAAAATCAATGGCCAACCCGGCTTCCGTCAACAAGTCAAGTCCAGCTATGATCGACCTAGAGTATCAATCAGTTACACAAGATCACATGGACCAGTTTGAGATCGGACAAGACAAATATAACCAAGAAAATCTATTGCTAGAGAATGAATTTACTTCTGTCAGCGCAAGCAGCGAGGATTTTCTCTTCGCTGCCATGCCTTCGAACGTCCAATCTCTGGGTGGAATCATTGATGATAACTACGACACAGGAATGTTATTCAAGAGCGAGATCACAGACTGTGACAGTGGACTCTCATTGCCTCCTACCCCGAACGACAATGCAACGACCAGTAGCAGTGATTTACATCGGCTTTCCTCAGTCGTTTCGGCACACAGCTTGGACTCGTTCACGAGCGACTTTTTCTCTTCCGACGAGATCCTCAACCAAGGGCAAACTCATCACCAGCAGTCGCAAGGTCGGTTTACCTTTGACCTTGGCAATAGCAACACGAGTGATTCCGTATGCCAACAGCAACAACAGTTCGGCTACAACGACCTATCACGCTCTTCTATTTCCTCCCGAAGCAGTGACGGAAGTTTCATGTCTAACCTCTTTAACGAAAGAACATCAAACGTGAGCCAAGAGGAGATGTTCACCTTTGCCCAACAAGCTCAGGTGGTTCCTTCGCAGAACATGACTAGCACTACCGTACAGCAATTCCAACAACAACAACAAAAACAACAGCATGGCCAGTCTCAGCAACAACAACAGCAGCAGCAGCAGCAAAGAGGAAGCAGTGTGAATAAACAGCAACAATATTTAAACCATAACGAACTCGCTGGGGTTGGAATGAGAAACGCTCACATGTTTAGAGCCATGGATGACTATGCCACTACCGGATCTATGGCAAACATTCAAAGCATAAATAATTCCCTCAATACCACCAAGATTCAACAGTTTATCCCCTCTGCTACTACCACCATTCGTCTTCTCGTCTCCGATATTAACCCCGCCAAGCGAGTTAGATCCATAGACAGTATCTCTAGTACGACCAGCAGCACTAGTTCAAAGAAGACCAAAAGACCGAAAACATCCCCCAAGACTCTTGGTAGTCACCCGTCCAAAACTACTGTCAAGAACATCGAAAGCGCAATGGTCTGTGGAGTAGACGGCACCAAGTTGCCCACTGCTTTGATCGATGATGCGTCAAAGAAGACTTCGGCGTTGAAGTCAAACAATGGTGGCCAGAAGTCGGATAGCAATGGTCCCGTTACGTGTGCTAACTGTGAAACTCAGACCACTACCATGTGGCGTAATAACTCTGCTGGTCAAGTGGTTTGTAACGCCTGTGGTTTGTACGAGAGAGTGAACAACTGTACTCGCCCAAAGTACTTGAAGAGTACAACCATTCGCCGCCGTAAGCCCCGCCGCTGTAAGGCACTCGAACAAGGCGTTCGTCCGTGCGTTGTGCAGATTCGGCCGAATCTTAATGCCATCGGTCCGATGCCCATGAGCGGTGTTCAGCAGAACTACTCGCCTCAGGTGAATCCACAGCAACAGCAGCTTCTCGCCGCTAAGCAGAGAGAGCCTCAGGTCATAGGTAAGACCTCGAACACGGCCATGGTTGCCATATCAACCAAACCTGTACCCATGCTAAAGCGTAAGAGCAGTACGATGGGTTCTGCATCGTTCTCACCCTCGACGTCCAAATCGGGCACTACTACGGCTACTGCGCCTTCACAGAACACATCGACGTCCGTTTCGGGTTCTACCTCTAGCGCTACACCGGCACCGTCAATCAGCACGGATGACAACAATAGCACAGCGAACAGCTCTACGAAGCTAGGGTATGTCTAAGCCTCTTTGTTTTCTAACGCACCTGGCAATGTCACTTCCCCAGACGTAATAGTGTGTTTACATTGTTGTTTCTTTTACTAACAGAAATATTATATACCTCTTCCTTTGTTGCAGATCATCTCAATCACCAACATCCTCTATCATCTCATCTGTATCAGCGGTAAATGTCGCATCCGTACCGGCGACAACCGAAACCAATACGACCGCCAGTGGCGGCGTAGCGTTCAACAGCGACATGCAGAAGCTTATCATGAACAGATGCAAGAACATCCCCCGGGCAGTGGACTCATCATCAACTTCTAGAGTTCTTGCTTCAGTGGTGAAGGCCGAGATGGTTTAAATTGGCCAATAACCTCTATCTGCACCCCACCTTATCATCCCTATACTTGTCCGGATCTTTACCATACATGCAACTGTGTTGCTCCCGTCTACCGGGTATTTATATAGATAACGCGCACATTACATCCATCCCCTCAAGCGTGATGTACTAGTATTACATCGGGGTAGGATTGGTTGTCTGTTTGTGTTGCAACTGTGTTGCATTTACGTGTATATAGAACTTTTGAATCCAGCTAGGCTTGCACATGCGTAAGCTCAATAGTACATATCCCCCATCACGTATACATATAAACATACCAGTGCATAGACTGCACAGCACATAGAGTGCACACCATAAGCCAATGAACTAATGTAAATACCAGAACCAAAAGATAAAGAGACTAATAAAGGACTTTTTATACACTACATCTAAGGATTTTATTCCCATTATCATTTTCAGCAATATGCTTGCTATACCTATAAATTTGATAGTAGAGATTATACTCGACGTGAATGGAAATTATGCTAATTTTTAAAACTATGCGACAAGCATGAGGGGAAAAAAGCGAGAAACCTTCGGCATATAGTTCCAAGATGAAATCACAGATGGTTAATGGATCACGAAGATCTGCAAGCGTCCGTAGCGCCTGGTCCACACGAAATTACAGGGAACAACCGGTGCACGTCTACGACTTCATCATCCACAGAAAAGATACTGCTCGGAGAACAAGACACGCTGTTACGAAGCACACAAAACTTCGTCTCCAGAGTTGGGGTTCGTTCATCATCCACAGAAGCGGTACTACTCGGGAGAAAAGCGCTAAATAAAGCACGATATTGCGAAACACACAGAACTTCGTCTTAAGATTTGCGGAACATTCCAGGCACCACGTTAGGTAAGACTTCAAGCATCTAGTGAGTTCTTACCATCTACAGACGATTGACCATCTACGAAGAACGTCGTACACGGTCTATCATACGTGTTGATAGCATATGCATATGCACTCGAAACCCGTTTTCGTGCGTAACCATCATGCGATGGTTGTAGTGTGACTACATTCAGGCCAATCATATAAATATAGAGTTCATCGAACTATGATGTCAAACAATGCTTACAACACAAGAGTTCATGAGATATATTTTGAATTTAATACAATTTATGTTGTTTTGGACTATATTCATTGTCAATGCTTCATTTGACACTACACAACATGGGAGGACACAAGATCCAACCGCAATTATGCACCAGATGTAGGGCCAGTTTTGTACATGAAATCCCTTTATGCCCCTCTATAATCGAAGCATAGAAAAAATTAGAACGACGAAAGTAAACAACAACGCACAGTGGGAAAATTTTACCATTACTCTTGGCTTGGGAATAAACTGCACAAATTTATCATGACAAAAACACGAAACAAGCTACTACCCACACTACATACGGAATCGTAGTAATATTCAACCAAAGCGCCCTTTATGTTGTTATCCATTTTTTGTTGCTGTTTTAGAAACAGCTCGCGTTTATGGGAAAAGTCACCATCCGATACCTCAGATATAATTTTCATACAACACAGAACTAGCCACATTGTTAACAATTATATAGTGAACACAAATAAAGAATATCGAAATTTAAACTTACACAATGATGTTGTTAATAGGAATATGAATAAGCTTTACAAGGAATCCGATACCCCCCATGATCACGAAACCGACAGCGGTGGCAGCCGCAATCTTTTCGAACTCTACCGCGATAAAAGAAACATACAGAAGAAGAAAAATAAGTTTAATCAGCAAAGCAAGTGCGGATATTGTCAAATATAAACTTGGATCAGAAAAAAGCCTACGAACAACCATGTGAGCAGCCAATGCAAAAATACAATGGTGGACAAACGTGCTTAGATGTGACTAAGTGATGCTTAAGTAATATAACAAAAGAAAATAACCTTTGCGGTCAGGCTTCGAGCATTTTCTTAAAAGACGGGAACTGTCCTTGTAGAACTCTAATAGAGGCTCAATGATTTCTTTAACATCCATTTCGAAGTTTCTTAGCCTACGGAAACAAATCTCATTAGAATTGGAGATGGAATGTGCGAGATACAGATATACATACACATACGTAGAGAAATACGACTTAGATAACATATAGGAACATATAACTAACGAATCGCTTCATACCAGTACAATAACAAAAGCTGATATTGCTAAATATTTCAATAAAACATTACAAACTGTCTACCCAGAGCAAGACCCAATAGATCATAGTCTATACTCCATCAAACACTCAAAGATAGTACACTCGTGATGGTAACGACTTGAAAATGGAAAAGTTGTAGATGAACCAATACATACTAGTCGTAGTCAATATACAAACATATAAATCAACAGGAGTTCCCACAGAAGGCATCTGGCCATGGAATTCTACTATACCGTCGCTTGTCTCGACTTAACACTCAGCATTCGATTTCACAGTCACCGCCTTCATCACACAAATAACACGCCCCATATAACTTTCAATACATACTACCAGTATAATAATTGACTGGCCGAACAAAGCAATGCAGAAACAAATCACGATCCAAGTTGTGCGAGTTTGTCTTCGTACGACTAGATAAAATGTAGAAAACACACGTATGGCCCGCCCGGCTGTGAAGTCACACAAACATAAAATTACCAAGACATATCTATAGAGCGTCTATCTTGTAAACACAACACGCAGTATTCAACAAGGAAAACGTCTCGCCAAGCATCACTCACAACTTCCACGAACCACACCGACCCAAGAAAAAGAACCTCGCATGTCGTGTTCTCATTCCTACATACCTTTGTAAGAGGTTGGATGAGTGGATATTCTTGTGTGGGAGACTGCGGGAACCGAACAGGAAGATCGTAGACCACATACAAAAGCACAAACACAAACAAACACACACACACATACACATACATACACATACACACTTACGTTTCCGTACGTTCAAGGAGAGACCGGAGTCTGGTTACAGTGCGTGTGTTCAGAATTTTTTTTCTTTCATTTGAAGCTCTGGGCGTTATAACGTCCGGCTAAAAATAGAACATATTTATTCAGAAAAAATCTAAATATAAGAATAAAATAAATAATTATATATGAAACAGAAATGGTTCTATTAGTATGGAAATACAAGGGAAGTGTAGCAAGAAAAAAGAAGATACTTTAATCTAAAATATTATTTAAAAATGAATAAGTATAGACTGAATGTGTATACGAAAGGCATTTTAATTTTTATGTTTCGCCACCGCTTTTGCCTTCTTTGTACCTACCCAGGATGTTACGGTTTCTCCCATGAATACGTAAATATTAAAGGCGAATTCGGTGTAAGGAATGAAAAACCGTATCTAAAAATATGGCATTAAATATTTGAGTACGTTTATAACAATCGGTCTGTAAACAAACGTTCACAACAGAGTGCCTCGTCGAACATGCCAACTATGAAAACGGAATGAAAACGTAATCCTGACTCTTAACCAGACCGGCGGGTGAACTGTGTACTGACACGTGGGAGTGAGTGGGCCGAGTGACCGAAACGGTACCACAAACGCACAAACACACACACACACACACATACACACACACACTCACATACACGCACACAGAACACAACACACACACACACACTCACTCTCACTCTCTCACTCTCTCTCGCTCTTCCTCCTCCTCCTTCACCTCCTTCTCGCTCGCATACACGAGCGTGTATATCGCGCATTCATAATGAAGCCCATTTTGCTCCACGGTCACGAGCGTTCGCTTACACAGATCCGTTACAATCGTTCTGGTGACCTCCTCTTTTCTGTGGCCAAGGACAATAAGCCCACTGTTTGGTACAGTCACAATGGTGAACGGCTAGGAACATACAAAGGACACAAGGGTGCTTGTTGGTCTATCGATGTCAACTGGGTATGCAGTGCTCGTAGTAATATCCCACACTTGCGAGAGCTTGAAGTGTACTGTAAACTGGATTCGTGTTCTTACGCAGCGGAAATGTTACCTCGCTTTTCATACATTTAGTATATATGCATGCAATCGTCTGTTATACATATTTCACCTTGTTTCAAGGCAATATGCCAAATGATAGTAACTGTGTGAGTTGAAAGAACCGAGTTTAATGAACAGTACGACATTTTGTTGGAAGGGGGTGGAGCGGGGGAAAAACATATATACCGACATATATATTATATCGTACTTTTCCATAATGTACTTTTGTTTTCCGTGGTTTTACGTGTTGTGTAAAATCTGTCACGCTATAGCTGTTCTCTGTATTACTTGGTTATTACACACGCGTATATGGGTACACGTTGGAAAAGGAAAGCATTGCTTTCCATATTACTGGCTCATTTGGTTTGAGAACTCGGGCACGACATGTCACTGTCCACACAATAAACATATGTGCTATTGGTTTTCTAACAACATCCATATGTGTTTACGTTCGATTATATGGATTAGGATTCCACGCACGTGGTGACTGGTGCTGCCGATAATACTGCACGCGTATGGGATACGGAGACTGGGACTGAGTTACACACTTTAAACACTGACACCGCTGTACGTACAGTTCGGTTCAACGAGGCCTTTAACCAGCTGGCGGTCACCACTGATCAGCGCATGGGTATGCCTTGCGAGATTCGGTTTTACGATCTTAACGACTCCAGCCAGATGAAGAATAACAAACCCCACAAGACCATTGCCATCAACAATTCATCAAAGGTAACAAATATAAGTACAAGGATAAATATTGTGTAGCTTACGCATATTTAAAGCTGTTGTCGGTTTTGCTTCCGTGCACGAGTGTGTGCGGGTCTCAAGAGTGTGCTCTCTCAATATGAAATATCTCATGGCAGAAGAGTCATGTACTGAAGGATCTCGTCTCTTTTGAATGTGTATATATTTCTTTGTTATGTGTTTTTCTGTTATACATTGTGTACTTGTACGCACATGTTTTAGCAGCAATTACGTAGAGGAGTTGGGAGTTCATGCTGTGTATCGCAACTATATGTCAACGTGACCTGACACAAACTCCGCGGAGTCCATGCATTTCTTGTTGAAAGTAACAATAGTAAGTAAATTGTCTTGACTTTTCATATGCGCATCATTGCCTACAATACCTAATATTCAGTTTTTGCTCCCATTTTGTGATATATTCATGTCACTAACTACGTAGGTATCCACAGCTGCCTGGGGCCCTTATGATGATACGTACATTACCGGACATGAAAACGGAGAGATGAAGATCTGGGACATCAAAACGTTCGAGCCCACTACAACTAAAATGGTGCACAACGATCAAGTCAATGATATTCAGATCGCTGCTAACCGAGCCTCTCTTATCACAGCCTCTAAGGATCACAACGCTCATATCCTAGACCCCACAACGCTCGAGATTCTCAAGGTTTGTTTGTTGTGTGGTTCTATGTATATGCAGTTTGTATGTATAATGGTTAAATACATATCTTAGCTGTATGATATCTGTTGAATATTTTATGTGAAACCATATCTGCGAGTGTTGAGGATTTGTGGTAAATTGGGTTGTAGTTGTAAATTCATGGTGTGGAGAATATTGTGGAGAACATACAATTTCATAGCGAGTTTTGTATATTTTTTTGTGTGCGATATCATTCGATTTAAACGCAAGGAGATGGGAGAAACAAAACTGTGTTAAGTTGCATTGAATGAGTAAGTATGATGTATAGTATTCTATGCTGTCCGTGGGTGCTTTATTTAGGCATCCACTAAATATGTAAACATATTCACGGATAAGAAAAACCTAATATGTCTATGTTAATCTTTGTATACCGACAAAGGCTGCTCCCTGTGTCTACCCAAAATAAAATTTCTAACATATTAATGATGGTTTCCTTCCTTTCCATATTACGTGTAAATTCAATCCATAATCTATCTAGACTTACAAGACCGATCGACCAGTGAACTCTGCCTCTATTAGTCCTATTCGAGACCACGTCATGCTTGGTGGAGGTCAAGATGCCAGGTATGGATAGTTTGTTTTAGTGGATCTATATTTATGTGTATTGTAGTGCATTCGTCGCAATTCACAGTAGACTTCTGTTGCTTTTGTAGGATTACATTACTTCGTATGTTGTTTGTGACAACGATGCTATACTGCATTATTCTCTAACATTTTATTGCATAGAATGTTTGTATAATCTTGAGCCGTTCTGTTTTATGCAGTAGTTTGCAAACGGGATTCTAAGAGATTATTACATTTTCATCTCATATGTCATGAATGTCTTTTTATATGTAGGATCAATCTATATATTCTTATAATCTATTTCAAAGCTTGCCCATTAGCGGTTATATATATGTATGTACGTTTCTACTCCATGCTTGCTAACGTGCTTGTGCACACGCATCATGCAGAGATGTCACCACCACAAGTACTCGAGCTGGAAAGTTTGAGGTTCGATTCTTTCACCAGATATTCGAAGAGGAGATTGGCAGAGTGAAGGGACATTTCGGTCCTATCAACACAGTCCAGTTCCACCCCGACGGCAAAGGGTAAGTGTTACAATATATGTAATGTGTGTGCTAAAAATATGCGGAGGGAGATTTTCGTGTGCATAATGTTGCTCTCCCAATGAACACGTTTAGAGTACGTTAGAATTGCCATGCCAAGCAGTTTATCCACATCCAAGCAACCGTCAATTGGTTTCACAGGCATAGATAGTGCAATTCCAATAATCAACTGATTACATAGGGCGTATGTCTGTTTTTCGTCTTTCTTGCGCATTATTGCTTGCACAAAATCGGTACGGCTTCTCATCCTTTTTTTCCATTTCTACTTGTTTCTCTTTTGTTTTTTGTGCATACAGTTTTGCAAGTGGTGGAGAGGATGGTTACATTCGATTGCATCACTTTGATCAGGATTATTTCAACTTCAAATTTGCAATGTAAAGTGTATATAAATAGATCGGCAGACATTATGTCTAGACAAGACAGCTTAGGTAGAGAAAGATAAGGGTCGGGGTTGTGGGCTCATAGGTTCAAATGAATTCGTCATTTTGGTGATTGTAGATGGTGCAAGTGGCAAAAATATGCTTACCAGTAAATTATTTTTCAATAGTACTATAGTAACTTTTCTGCACGCACGTCTGACTGACTGAGTTCCTTGTATGCAGGCATTTGATGTATGCGACATGCAATTATCATAGCAAATTAGCCAAGTTAAATCCGTTGCGATTCATCGTGCTTCTTTTACATCTAATGTAAAACATGGCGCGTATATTTCATGAGGAAGGAGAGATTCTTGTGAGTCGGTTGGCAGGTATATTTACGGTTGAAAGATCAAAAATCTTTGCGAGTGTTTTAGATTGATATTAGGACAGCAGGAGAGGGATGTGCCTGCAATCTGTAGTTGGAATGACATGGAATGAACTGGCAGATTGCCCAGAATCATTCATGTGCCCCTGTGATGATACGTGTGTACACAAGAGAGGGTAGGGAGATACGACTTTTATCAACATGGGTATATTCGTAAGGGTGGCAAAGGGTTAAGTAGAAACGACGTTTTGATGTTTATTAGCCTCAAACACACAAAGCAACATGCAAAAACAACTGAGTATGCATGAATGCATCGTGTATGTACGGACCCATAAACGATCTTAATGATTTAACTACGTAACAGCGCCGTTCTACTGCAGTATGGGTATACAACAATATTATATGTTCGGGATGGTAGGTGATACTGTTGGTGACGACCAACTACATACAGGCAATCGGCATAATTTCTATCAAATCCAAGCTTTACGTTGCAGATTTAATCTATTGCAACAATGATCACAGTATAATGAGTATCTCGACCGCTCGAGCAGTGCCTAAATGTTGATCGATATCACATTTACGCTCTATTTAGTGTGAGTGCAGAGCTATGGTTGTAGCACATAAACCCGTACCGTGCCGTGTCTACATACCAACTGTGCTCATATGTATGGTCTTTTACGTATATGATTTTACTTTATTGGTAGAACTGTTCAAAAGCTCATTACCATTTATCACTCTGTGTGAGAGTACACTGCGGATACTTGAGGTACGGAAATTAAGTATAACCCTCTCAACCCCTGGTGCAGTGACGCAAGTTCGTTTGACGGTACACTAATACACGGCTTCCCACACGGCCCTCTGGGAAATGGGTGTGAAACAAACTATGTGCCTGCACTTGCACGCGTAGAAGAAAAAGTGGTGAAATGTCAAGTAGCTGGATTTCCATGAATGATTGTACAATTCCAAGTGCACTATCGTTTGTTTTTGTACATGTATGCATGTATATGGCTGTAATCGTGAAACATGGTGTGTGAGTGCGATGCGCGGATATGTGTCCAAACACGGATATATACTTATCTTTACGTATTTGTTGCGTATAGTCAATATTCTGAACGCGCAGTTCATGATGGGTCATGAAACATGATAACGTATGTACTTGCACGCATGAGTGTGAATATCTAAACAATTTACATGATAACCCAATATAAAAAAACTTTCTCGATTGTTTCGAGATACTAGGAGATACTCAATATATATATCAAAGGACGAGTTTAGATTACCTCACACTAGCACAAATAAAGAACATACATATAGAAGTACAAAATACCGAGAAAAAAATAACGGCAAACATACTAGTTCGTAGCCATTCTCATGAAGCAGGTTTTTGATTGTAGGCAACAAAGCATCGAAAATGACAATGTGCGACGGCCACCAACTCCAAGTGTCAGGTTCAGGAAGACAAAGGTTACTCAACCCATTTGTATGAGCACGATCACAATCCTGAAACCGCTCCTCTAGATTTAAGCAGTCCTCCGTGGTACAAGTAGGTGCACTGCCATGAGTAGTGCACTCAAAACGCGGAGTATGCACATAGTGCTTTTCAATAAACCGAACGGGATCGATGAAAAACAAGTCCGCCTCGTCGATATATGGATCGCATGACCCATGTGTAGTGGAGTCTGCGCCCCTGCGCTCTCTATCTAGGCACAGTGGAGAACTGGTTTTGGGGTGACATGTGAGAAACCGCATGGGTATATCATAATGCATGTGACTCGAGTACGGCGTAGAATGACATGGCATCCAAAAGTGAATTCTGATTTGATTGCGCGAGCATCCATACACGTCAAAATCGCGATAAGGGGAGCTCTTAAGTACACAGTTATCCCCACAGTCACTCATACCCCATTCTGCAGTCACATCAATATGCACTCCGTCGCTCTTACTCGCATGCGCACCCCAAGTTTCGATCTCATGACGCAAAGTGCTTATAACCTGAACTGTTCCCTGTTGATGGACCAGTGCAAAATATAGTCCCATAATCCCTTGCGTCGTTCCTATGGTAATCAGTACAAGTTTGAACAAGAAAGACCGGGGACGATTCACGCGTGGGCATACGCCTGTCTTTGAGGTATTAATTCCGCTTGTTGACACAGCTACGTTTGTGTTCGCCTTAGTGCATTTAGTGTTAGAAAGCCAACTTCTGAGTGTTGTAAGACCTAAACCACAGTGGATATGCATCAGAGGGAGAACAGGCAAGATAAAACGGAACTCCTTATGGTCCAGGAAGCTGTGTACGAACACTATCCATACGATTACTAGCAGCAATATCTGTTGGTAGGAGTATAAATATAAGTAGATGTTCCTACTTATGAAAGTATAATCCTACTTAAGAATATGCTATCAGCGCTAGAGAACGAGATAAATGTTGAAGGACGTATAAGCGCTACGAGACTACAAAAAACTGCATCCACCAAGGTCAAATAGAACGCCCAGTGTTTATATGCGACTATGCCTGTAGAATGAATAAAGGCGCTTGAATGCCTGTGTATGAAAGAAAGAGAAGTAAAGAATTACCCGACGTTGAAGCTTCCATGCCGTATACACTCCCAGTATGAACATTGGCAAATACGTTGTGAGGAGTGTCGGCAAAGCCGAAGTTAAGTACCTAAGAAGGAAACATATATAGATTACATACTAGCGTTGATTTACTCATACACAAGGTACATGTGAAAACAAAACAAAATCGAATTGAAGCCAACAATACCAGTGACTAGGACTACTGCCGTAAAACCCTGCGACACCATTATATATATTCTGTTTCACGAATTCCCATTGCACTACCACCAAGTGACCAAACGCCCACGAGTCCATCAACACAGACAGACATATCGATGGAATGCTGAGTACAATAATACGTTGAAGTTCGTGTATCCGTTAGCATGCGTGGGTGTGAGTGAGGGTGTGAGTGTGTATGCGGATGGAGGTGTTCATGAATATGGGAGAGAATTTGTACACATGTATACAAATCGAAGGGAATTTGCAATGTTCAAAAGATATTCGATTACGAGCATCCAAACATGTACACATGTAGTATTCCTACATATATACAAACACGTTCAACTCCATATATCCATACGCAGGCACTTGAGTACATCACATCTACACCATGTCACACGCAACGTAGTTATGTATGGTCACATGTAAAATAGTTATGTATCCATACGTAGCTGACACCCAGGCAGTCTAGAAGTATTCTCAAGGTATAATGGTGAAGACTAAGTGCTAGATGTTAACGGGTGAACGAAGGATGGTAGGTCCAATAAGGAAACGTCCTAGCACACTCAACAAAACTCTGTAATATTAATAATTCAACATATATACTATACACACGTATTCTTACTCATGCATATGTACATACCCGACCCAAAGAAGGTCTACTAGTAAGCTCATGCGGTGATTGGTAAAGACCAAGTACTGCAAAGCAATAAGAACCCACAAAAGTGCACTCGTTGGTCTAACTATACATGCACAGGCAGCAACCATTAGAGGGAGACGCTGTGATCTGATTAATACAGTGTTGATGTATGAATATTAATGTGTATAACGTACATCTACAGCTCTTGCAGTTATAGACAAAATGTGCTCACTCTTATCATAGACACAAACATAATAAAAGTCACACTCCACGCAAGCTCGCCAGATACATACCAATCGCCATACATATGCGCTAATCCAAGGTAACATGTACAATATTGTGGTAACTTATGCAAGATACATCAGTGCAGGCCGGAAAGAAGAAAATATAGTTACGTAGGTGTAATTGCATATACACATACATGCGCTGATCTGGGGTGACATCTACATCAGGCCAATGCCAAAAGTTCATTGCAATAGTAGTGAATATCATTTCAATCGAGTTGGAAAGGGTCCGGCCAGACAGATACCACATCGCCCAACTAGTCATCGAACACAAAAGTGACAAGCGTGCACAGTCTCGCCCGAAGAACCGATACGAGATGCTATATTGTATTTGTGTGTATACTGTGTGTGTGTAAAGAGGCCAAGGTAGTGGGAAGCGGCCGGCCACAGAGATACCACTCGAATATTTTGTAGAATAATGACAATAGCACAATAGCCCGACAAGATCACGGATATGCAGGTCTATGGGCAGTATATTCACGTATGTGAGAAATGCATGCGTTTGTGCATGACTACATGTGTACATCTGTTTCCGGGATTACAGCTTTATGTGTTGTACACATGAACAGCTCACATGTAGAAACATCACAGAAAGCTCGTACACACGCACACACATTGCAGCAGGTGCACAAAATTTTATACCTGTACATAGAAACTTCGCATGCCACCTCGACGATTCCTTGTAACACTCTTGGGATATGTATTAGCGCCAGTGGGCTGTCCAGCCCATGCAAATGCAAAACCTTGAAGACAAACACAAACAAGTACGGGTGAAAAACCCCTCGCATATGTGTTAACCACTCCCATGTAATATACCCACGTCCGTACACAACAGCATGCGCTATTTCAAGTGATTGATACCATTCGTCTGGTACAAAGGCCGTACGTAGACTCAAAGCCTGTAAAACTCTCACCACGGCAATGGAAAACACAACTAGTGAAGAGGGATTTGTTGCCTGAGAATGTACGAGGGTCCTTATGGGCGACTGGGAGGGTGTAGTTGCAAATGCAGAATCATATTTTGGCGCGATAGCAGGTATGGGTCGCAAATTATTGTTCAGTTTCCTTCTAAATTTGATCTCGTTCGTAGCATTGTGGGATTCTCCCGCTGTGTTGATCGATCGTCGGCCCATGTTCGTACCAAGACCAAGACTAGCATCTAATCGGCAAGCGTGTAAGTTTTAGTCTAGTAATATTTATGTGTGTATGTACAGGTGAGCATACATCAATGCGGGTACTGTAGACTATCGAGCATGTGTACATACCAGTACCCAGCATATAGCTAAAGTTACTTGTCGATGATGGGTGTTCCGTATGCTTTTTTCCTGAGTTAAAATAAATTATGTTCGTGTTGCATGTTCAGATACAACGCAGAACTGGGTATGTATACGTAGTCTTTTAAAAGTACTTGCGCGATCCTCTGGGTACTCCTGGGTATCGGCTGTGTGTGCCTTGATAGACACACATACACATAAGGATCTTAGCTACATATATCTACATACACATTTTTATATGTAATATACATGCACACGCGAGAGTGTGTGAGTGTGAGTGTGAGCGTGAGTGTGAGCGTGAGTGTGAGTGTGAGTGTGAGTGTGAGTGTGAGTGTGAGTGTGAGTGTGAGTTGTGTTTGTGTGTGTACATGTGTGTACGTGTCTGTTTGTGCGTATATGTGTGTGTTACCGATTTTGTGCGAACACTTTTTTGTTTTGAACATATATTTATAGAATGCTTATATATTTATAGTATCTAATACAATCACACAATTATTAAAGATAACAGCATTTATACCTGTAGAGAATGCTAAATATATTTAGAATAGCCAACCGAGATAGTGTAAGTTAAAAGTTCATGACATATTATATTTACGACATTTGAGGGTTTATAACATTGGGATAGCCACGCTGTCTTCCTCACAGTCATTGGTATTTACTATATGTTTCTTCTAATTTGTCGTAAATATATCGCAAATACCACGCAGCTTTGGCGGCACATGCACACACTTAAACACACACACACCCACTGACACACTACTACACACACACACACACACACACACAGACACACACACACACACACACACACACTCTCTCTCTATCTCTCTCTTTCTCTTTCTCTCTCTCTCTCAAACTCATATTCGCTCATTCACAACCATTGTACGCTCGTATGGGTTTCTAAGCACCCACACAAGCACAGACACGTGTATATTTCGAATATATTTGCGTACATGAGCAAACAAACTTTTCACAATCTAGGTTGTACAACGTGACTAAATCGACTCTAGCCTGCTAACAAGAACTCATTGCTCACAGATCCACTCGCTGATCACATTCAATTTTGTGCCAGCTAGCCTGCAAGCAACGTCCACAGTTGACAATATATAGTTACCTCAAAATGGGGATGTGCTATCTCAAACCCTCAGGGTACACACTGCACCACGGTAGGGCACTATGTGCGGTATCTCGCCTTATTCAAACTCATACATACAGATCTAGCACACACACGTGCGTACTCACCACTGGTCCACCTCTCTCGCACTTGTTCGCTTTTCCTGGTTCTGCCACGTCGTTTACTTTAGCAAGGGGTGGAAGAGGAGACAGTGTGTGTGGGAAGCGGTTGAGAGGATTCCATTCTCATGCAGTATATTGCAAGAAAGAGAGATCGATAAGGGTACCCGAGGTGAAAAAAGGGAGATCAAACCAATTCTCTTCGCATATTGGCAAACCGTATGCAAAGTCCGGTATTAACACTGTCCCCAAGTCTAAAGGGCATGCGAAGCCAGGCGTAGGTACGAAGAATATGCATGAATATAGAACAGCCAGGCCGTCGACTGCTACCGACACCTGGCAACGATATTATCCGAAGAAGTCTGCTGAAAGCATGTATGTGTGCTTGCATATTTCCAAGTTATTTGTATATGCGCACTTGTGTACTGTAGTGGATTAATTGTGAACTTTAATAGTCCAATATTTTGTGCTTTAGACACAACGTGTAAGACGTTGTGTTAGTAGTGTTTTATCTTTCAATGTGCACTTGTTTCTGAATGTACATTCACTGCACGCTCACGCTCACGCTCATCTCCATCTGCACATCAATATATGATACATATATATGCAATCTACCGTTCGCACTCACCTTAAAACTATCCATTCACGCAAACAGAAAGACGAACACACCAAAATCACGAGCAACCGACAAGACGAAAGCTTCCGAGACGCAGATATCATCGAGTGGTCCTGAACTCGACCAAGCACCGTTCACACAAATACCAAATCTACGCCCTGAGGTGTCTGAGGCGCTAGTAAACATGCACATCACACATCCTACATACATACAGAGGCAGTCCATGTCCGTGTTAATGGAAGGATCGGATGCTCTTCTTGCCGCCGAAACTGGTAAGATCTTCTACATTAATAGTGCATGTTTGTGTTTTTGTACATGTACTGACATATTTTGCATTTAGACTTGAAAGTACGTGAAATGCGCAAACGTACCATCACGTACCATGCTTACAGTGAGCCCAATTCAAAGCGAACTTTGTGTGCTTAATATGTGGCTGCTTCAATATAATTGATTCGTTGATCGTTTGTTTGTGCGTGTGCGTATACCTGATTAGGTATACGGAACATTCATAAATGTGCATGACATCTCATATATTGATCTCTAGAAATACGAAATTTTGAAGTCCAGTTTGATTGCATTAATCTTGCTATGGAATCCCCAGAACGCTCTGCGGTATCGGATGTGCTCGCACACTTGCATGTGCGCGTATCTCCTCAAGTCGGGAGCGAATTTTACGTCTTGATTCTTCTACATGGCTGCGTATCTCGTTCACCTATAAATACGTGTATACATATTTGTCTTTCCCATACACCTGTGCATGTATAGGTATAAAATACACATATACATATACGTACAATACTTTAATTCACATTACAAAATAGGAAGTGGAAAGACGCTCGCGTATCTGATTCCCCTAATTAATCGATTGAGGGTGGAAGAAGTCGAGTATGGTGTCACTGCCCGAACGAATCGCCCGCGTGCTATTGTACTGTTACCCAGCAGTGAGCTAGCCATTCAGGTGACTATGAAAAACACGACTAATATGCATGTTTGTGCTGATACATGCGTGAATATATCGTGTAAGGTATATTAGGGACTTACATAGTTTCAACATGTGTGTAAATGTAAGATTGTACAACTATAGCTCCACGTTCATTCAATTACACATGTCACAACACAAATGGATACATACATATACATGGTGTAAAATATTATCTTTACCATGGGTCAAAGCCAATGCTATTGCTCGAAGGAACATACAGGTTGTAGCAATGGCACCCAGGAGTGTGCCGTTTCGCCTGCTTGCACATAACCTCTCCCAATCCTTGGATACACAATTATTTGTATATGTCTTCTTATATACGCACACTCGACACTTGTGCGCTCGTAAGTATGGATAGATACCTATTGTAAATACTTTATCAACATCAACTTGACATGAAACAGTGAGTTCTTCATAGCAAACCGAACGACGATCATTGTACATTTTATATATACTGTTCCCACATGTAAACGCACTCATCTCCCGGCCCGACTAAGCCTCCCATGTAATACTCATATATTTACGTTTACATATAATTTAATAGGTACGTACAGTGCTGAAGAGCTTAAGCCATACTGCCAGATTGCGTGTTGTAGGTTTGTATGGTGGATGTAATCAAAAGAGAGTTGATAAAACGCTAAGCTCTGGTGCAGTGGATGTTCTTGTTACAACCCCTGGCCTACTGCAGGTAACTACGATGCAAATGTGCATGCATACCACACACACACAGCCTTTCGTAAATCCCACTCCACAAACGTATCCATGTGTGAATGACATCCCAGTACTCAATTCTGGAATTATCGCCAACAAGGCCTCACAACCTTTCTCATAAATTTATATCACTGACTCTATCTGTTTTCCTACTACCATCGAAATGTTTGTAACCAGTCTCGGATCACCAGTGGACAACTATACATGAGTGATGTGCGGTATTGTGTGGTGGATGAGGCAGACACATTATTCGATGAGGGTTTTCGTAAATTAACTGAGAGAATGATCACACCCATCGTTCGAGCTCGCAATGTCGATCTCCAAAAGACAGTCACACAGATGTCATTTGTGGGAAAGCAAAAGGAGATCAATCGTAGTAATCTTCCAGGTAGTATAATATTGTTTTCCGCGAATCCTATTATTTGTGAGGTTTTCATTTATTCATGTGTGTGTTTTTGTATACTAACAGAAGAGTATCGTGTTCATCATAGCCGAATATTGTTTATATGTAGATAAAATTATTCATTTCATGTTCTGAAAAGTGTTCTATGTATGTATATTCAAATGCACAGACATCACGCATATGTATACTTATGAATGCTTTATACCATATTCAGTTGCACAGATTGTTGTGGCTACTGCGACAGTGACATCACCTCTGATGTCTACTATTGCCAAAATCTTGCCCAAGATGAAGAGTATCAGTACTCCCAATGTGCACAAGGCTGACCCCAATGTGAAACATACTTTTGTTCGCATACGGTACGTATATACACATGAATATGTGCATAGCGACATACACACGCCATATACCACCGCATATACGCTCACCAACTTCGTCATATCGGTCAAATGATGTAGTCACAGGTATAGTAAAACACCCGAGTCTCATAAACTTGCTTTTAACAAAGAATACTAAATACGTTGTACATATAAACGCGTGAAATTCGCAGAGGCCATGATGAGTCCAAAAAAGACGCTTTACTGGCCCATTTGTATGGGCTAACAGGAAGTGTAGTCGTGTTCTGCAATACGTACCGCAGTTGTGATTGGCTATCTGGTACACTCACGTCGGAGAACATTTACCATTCGAAGATGCATGGATGCCAGGACTCGAAGGATAGAACGGAGAGTATTGATACCTTTCAGAAGGTATAGCTGTGTGCATACGGACAAATTAGTGCGCCCACCTGTCTGTGTGTATCTTTTTGCGTACATGCACGTGTCGTAACACAGAATTTTCAACCATTGTAGGTATATTCGTGCCTGTGACTGTGTTTTTGACTGCGTTTATGTATGTATTCGATTGACAGTGCATAGCTTACACTTTCGCTTATAGGTATAGAAGTACTCAACATTTTATTACATCATTATTTCTCCTCATATCTTACTCCCTTTCCTATATGTTCGTTAGCTTTCAAAGGGTGTGTTGGTTTGTACGGACATTGCCAGCCGAGGAATCGACACTCGAAAAGTGGATAAGGTACATGTATGTGTGTGTGTGTGATGTGTATACGTACGTGGTATCTTCGAAACACCCATTTATAGGACGGCATGAGAAATAGATATTACCAGTGCGTTTAGCTGACATACACGTTGAAAACGCAAGAGTCTAAATTGTAAGTGTGCATGTAACATTTTTGCATTGACATATCAAAGACGGTTTGCGCTTGTAATTCTCTTAAAGATCTAGTTTCTACTTACACAGGTGATAATGTTTGATTTTCCCACTTCTGTCGCGGACTATCTACACCGTGCTGGTCGTACTGGGCGATTGGGTACGTCAGGCACTGTTGTGTCTCTTTATTCAACGAAGGATGCAATTCTGGCAAATAGAATAGAGGTATGTAACCAGCGCATACTATACAAAGATTATTAAACGACATCCATGTATGCTACATAAAAGAAATATGTATTCACAGCGTATCCATTCACAGTAATTCTCATATATTCAAATGCGACAAACAGACGGCTGTGACTACTGAAAAAACTCTGGGCGGTCTCTTCAAGGATTTGAACACATCTGAAAGGCCGAAGCGCAAGAGAGCAACGGTATGCTTGATTCTTGGTTATTGTTTTTTACATGCACATGTATGTATTTGCATTATCAGTCCATTCAGCCGTGCCAATCGTGTGCGAAAGGAGACATGTATCATGTATATACATACTCCAGCATGTATTCAGCTATATATGTACTGTGAATGATGCAGTGTGGTATTCTCTATATTTATGTATGTATTTGTGCTATGATTATGAATACTGGAGACCGCTGGCTGTGGTGTTGTTTATGCTTGTTGAGATTGCTAGTGTTCCTTTCTACTTGTTGTGGTTATGCATACAAACACTCTGTCTGCATAGTGAATGAGACTTTTTTTCTTGTCTAGTATATTCCTTTGGTATATTTCTGCTCATCTATTACACTGTCCCACTCGCTCACTTGCCCGTCTTTCTCCCACGCGTTCGATCTACTACTACATGAGCTCTGCACATTCAGACTCCTACGCACATACAATGACGTTCACAACCAATTGTACATATCCTCATGTAAGTATTGACATCCACACGCACATTCTGAATACACTAACACATATACACACACATTACAGTCCACACACGGTGTCTTTCAAGTGGATGATGGCATGCATGATACTTCCGATAAACATCATCTAAACCCGAAAGATGACGTGATCGGCATGGCCCTGGGTGATGATTCTCACCTGTCTAACAGCAAGTCGAAGACTATGTGGCTGTGAAAAATGTAGCCCTAGTTGACTTTACACTCAGATGCAGCACTCAAACACACATGTGTGCAAGAGAATGACATGTACTTAACTTGTGGCTGTTAAATGCATCTGCGACATGCACTCTTTTGTATATTATATGCCTACTAGTTGTAGTTGTACATAAACATATTACCACTGAAGTGGTTTTTTGTATATACCCGAAAGATAGAATATTTGGAAACATGGTTCATTGTCCATAAGAAAGGATACATCAATGGCGGTATAATTTTCAAACCAGATCGTGCGCAGTCAGAAATGCCGCTTGCCTTTAATATATAAACGATTGAAAAAAAGCTAAACACAGTGTGTGTAGTGTAAACGCATGCTCACTACAAAAGATTTGGACACTTGATTCATGGTTCATGAGAAAGGAATACATCAATAGCGATATAATTTTTACTGGATGGTTCCATAGTTGTGACCTACTAGATTCAAGTTTAGGTTTTGTGCAAAATGTGTAAGTAACCCCTTAGTCAAAAGACTCCTGTCAACGAGTGGCTGAAGTTTCATTCCCACCCACTTATAGTGTGTAAATGTGGCAATGACATTTCTTTCACTGTTTGAACCATTAAAAGGGAGGATCATTTTCTTCTTCTCTATTGGTGGGCGTTGTAACGTCCCCCTAGAGTCTACAATTTTAAAGAACAGCCTACAGTGAATGTCTACAGTTTGAGACCCGTTATGGTAATAGTTAGATATCGGCAGCAGAATGAAAAACACCACATTTACAGTATACAGTACCTACAGCCTAAGCTGAAAAAGCTGGAAAGCAAATTCCTCTCCATTGAGATTACTATTAAACTGCAGTACGAAAGCAAAGACAGTTTAGTAGTGCTGCAAGCACTTAACAGGAGGGGGTGGTACTTTGTTTGCGTCGTTTATATAACCTTCATGTTTCAGTGAAAGGAGTGCCGGGAGCGTGAGTGTCTGTGTCTGTGTGTTTTTGTGGGTATGTGACATCTGTCCATGATGATCCACTGGTAAAGGTATTTCGTGTCGTGAGTGGTACACAACTTCTGGCCCTCAGTTCTATTTCATCTCACCATGCCGCGAATGAAAGTTAACGTTCTGATGGAATCTACGGACCAGCGCGTAATTGATGATACTGTACAACAGTTCCATCGAAAACTCCTCCCATTGTTAATCTTTCAGGTATGTCTGGCACTGCAGTGCACTTCAAACCCAACATGTTGTTTTTGTAATTTCGTCGTGTGTGTGGACATTATTACAGACGTGCGCACCACACCATTGCGCGCTTGTTTGGTCTGAACCGTTCTTTCTTCTGATTGTTTGAGCAGGATCAAAGACAAAGACATAAATGTGTTTATATTCGCATTTTTTTATTACCGTTTTGTTCTTCTTCTCATAATCTTGTATTCTGACGTCAATTCTGGGTTTCATAGCTGTTGTGCACGACTCTGACGTTGGTGGTACTGATTTGGGTACCAAGCATATACAGACTAGTATGCGAAGACGTGTGTAATGAGTTCACTTTTGTGAGCTGCAGCAGGTGGTTCATCAATATTGTCCTTTTTGGTGCACTACTGCCTTTGTCTCTCTCTATGGTACGTGTTGCTCTATATCTATGCATAGCTGTTTACATGTAAATATGCGCATTACTACGGCATGTCCACTTTTATGTGCTAAGGTGGGTGGTTCGTTTGTGCTGCGTTCCACTCTATGTGGTCCTCAATATCTATGTATATATGGTATGTGGTACTCAATATCTATGTGTGAATGACAGTTTACATGAGAATGTATGGATGAATGCCATTTCTAGTATGTGGTACATACATCTTTGTTTGTGACAAGCAATCTTTAAAAAATTACAAATTCATATACCACTAGGTATAGATAACAAAATGCTCCTTGCTGTTTCACTTTTTACAGGCCAACGTCTATCCGTACAGTATCATTCTATTCATCTTCTACTCAATGTTTCAGGCAGCGGACATCGCCCTTGTACGTATCTCGGTGCTTGTACTCGTCGTGTCTTTGTACATTATGTGCTTGCGTACTCATCATTGTGTTTATGTAAAAAGTGTACAATACCGCGCATATCGTTATTTGCCAGTGCATACGTTGTATGTCTGTGGGCACATTGATACACACTATTGATAAATTTATACACAATTCTTTGGAAAGTCCGTGAACTTGTTTTTGTTAGTTTTTTAAATTCTGTAACTGTGTATAGTTGCATTCCCGAAAAATAGTTGCGTATGTACTAAGATAGAATATGCACATATGCATATGCAGGCGATCGCCCCTTTCGCATGGAGGATCACAGGTCTGTATTCCCTCATACTGGCCACTCTTTCCCTTGTGGCTATGCAGATTTTCACATCTACTCCAGGGCAGAGGTAGGTGCATGATGGTGTTCTCACTATTGCTGTTTTCTCGTAACAACATGTCGCACTCCATTCGCATCTGTATGTTTGGTATGTTTTGCACAGATCGAATAATACAGACATGTTCACTGTAGACTGTTATCATGTACATATAATCCATTACGCATGGGTTTATATCTTTACGTACGGAAAACTGGACCAGGTCTGCGCACAGCCGATCTCTGCTCACCCGCAATTGAGTCGCTTACATGATGTACTCCACGCATACACGCAAGTATACACATATATGCACACGGACACTAATTCGCTCGCACTTTAATTACAGGTTGGACTTGTGGGGCCTCACCTACGTGATGGCATTCCCTTGCTTGTTGGGAGGCGCTCTTCTTGCCTTTGTTGATGTTAAGCTCGCCTATGCCATTCCAGTGGGATTTTTAGTAGTTTCAATGATTACATTCTGTATGATTGCGGTCCAAAAAGGTAATTGTATAGTATGTAACTTCGAATTTTGGTGACCATATACACCAACATAAGCTTGCAGGAAAGCTGTTGTTGGTGCTGTTGTTCTTCGTAACTATGTTAATCACAAGTAGAGCAGTTAATACTAACATATAAACTGTTACTCAACTTGAATGGCGTCATTCGTCACACTTGCAGAATGCTATCCCGAAGAAGCTATCCGTGCATCTTTGTTTGTGATGTGCCCCGAGGCACTAGTGATTCGTATTGCACTGTCCAAGGTCCGTTGTGTATGTAGTGCAATTGATCGTGACGAAGTATACAAGAGTGAGTGCCTCCAAGTATAAGTAAAGTGGATGAGCGATTGTTACCAAGTCCTGTACACAATCGTAAGAGGTGGCTGCGCAAGTAAATGGACTGCATACTAAGAGTTAAGAATGAATATTCTCATAAGAACGGCAGTGACCAACTGTATACTTGGAATTTACTGTGTGCCTGGTTGTTGCCACCAATGGAGCTACGCAGCACTCGCAACCTACTGACCAATATATGACTGGTGGTTGTACATACGAGAGCTCTCTAACATGATTACACCTATACGCGAGCACCGCTAGTGACTGACACATTTGGTCGGGGAGTATTTCCGTCTAAACAGACCGTCTGACATATAATGAAAACACTTATACATATACATATAAAATTCATCCATTAAATTTCCAGGTACAATGAATATACTCCAAGCTGCCATGTTCTGCATGAAATAATATGCCACGCAAGAAATCTACTTACGAACACTTTTTATTTGTTGGGACAAAGCAGAAGGCATTGGCCGTGGAGAACTCCATAGCAAACAAGGGAAAAATTGGAATGATAAATACGAGCATTAATAGCCCATTTCCAAGTTACAAAATAACGACAAACTCGTTTAACATTTAGTTGTTCTTCAGTTCCACCCCAGTATTGCTTTAAAAATTTGAAAAGGAATCAGATATCAAATATTCTTGCGTATTGCACAGTACACAGCATTTCATAGAAGCAGTGGAAAAATCAATCATCTATACTGAGAGTATGCAAACATACTATTAAGCAATACTTTGACTTTCACGCCAACTACAAATAAATGGATATATATTTTTATCATCGAGTATATTAATTGGCATAGCCATCAGATTTTACAGGTCTGTATTCATTTCCCAACATAAATACAGGTTCTACACTGTGGAATAACCAATTCATGTGTTCTTCACGAATCAGTAAACAAACAAACCCAAGGGTCCATTTAGATGGCCTTGGCGTATCGCTCAGCCACATTTTTCCAGTTTACAATCTTCCAAATGGAGTTCAAGTAGTCAGGGCGGACGTTTTTGTATTGAAGGTAGTAGGCATGCTCCCATACATCAATACCAAGAAGGGGAACAAGACCTGTGGTGGCTTCCAGTGGGTCCTGATTTGCGCATGTTTGAATACGTAGACCCTTGTTCACCTTATCGTAACCCAGCCATCCCCACCCAGAGCCTTGTACAGCTGCGGTTTTGGCAGCCATGTCTTTTTGGAAGTTCTCAACTGATCCCCACTTAGCCACAAGATCGTCATACAACTGTCCGGACGGAAAATCGCCTCCACCCTGGCTTGTGGGGGCGAGGTTGGTCCAGAAGATATCGTGGTTGATGTGGCCACCGCCATTGAACTTGAGGGCTCCCTGAAGGCCTGTGTATACAATCATGTATGAGTACGTGTACGTGATTGTGCATGTGTTATACTTCTACTACTTGTTCGTGCAAGTTAGTGCCTATTTTATATATGTATGTATGTACGATTGTCTAGGTAGGCAGGAGTGTTTATGAAGTAGGACTGGCCAAACATAAAGATACTTAAAGGTTCGCTTTGTGAGGGAGTGTAAGTGTTTCTGTACAAATAGAAGTGCAGTATGTATGAGTACATATTGATGGAAACTATGAAGATGTACTTGTTTTCGCCACACACACACACTACTTCTAGTCAAAAACTAACTTTACAGATACTTTATAGTAAAATATACAAACGTATATAGGAAGAATATTGTTTGAACCATCGATCCCTACAAGTTGTGCCGAGTGAGGGCTGTTAGCCCACCGCCGCAAAAAAAAAAGGTCAAAGAAATACATAGCTACGAGACTGTCTGCAAAACAACACGAAAGCACGATACACACATAGAAGAGAAGAGACAAAAAAAAAGTTCCACATGGAATTACCAATGATCTTGTTTGCATCCCCCTTGTGCACAGCCTCGGACAACTGTTCCTCCGCTGCGTTGTAGTTGGTTACATACGTGTTGTGATGCTTGGAGTGGTGCAATTCCATTATCTCGGCACAGATGGCTAAAAAAGTGAAATTTTGTATGTTGTAAATAAAGGTACAAGATGACATAAGGATACAGATGTTGTTACGATCTCTATTGATATGTAGATAAAGAAAGTTGGTATGTAGATAAAGAAAGTGGTCTTTACAACAAGCGATATTGTTTGTATTACTAGGAGCAATAAATTTCCGTGCAAAAATGACGAGTACTTGCAAAATCTGACTAACTTACTCGATTTCCTACTACTCTTCAAACTTTCCTACTGTACATGCATTTCTCTTATGTAAACACATCCTACACATTCCTAGAATGCAGTACTACATCGCACTCCCATGAAATCATTGTAAAGGCCTAACGCAGGCCTAAGCCAATGGGTCACAACATAAACCACCTTCAGCGGTGTCAGAGTTGAAGTTAAACACTTGAAATCTATCACACACACACACACACACACACACATACACACACACACTTCATCAATTGTCTTCCATGAATGTGGATCACTGTGTACTCGCTTGCAGCTAAAACTGCCCTCAAAGTTTCAGAAAGCACAAAGCAGATCGGTACGGGTAGTCATAATCCATCGAGTTGTTGAATGCACTAACAATTGCAGTCACGGAATACAACCTAACAAACAGGACATGCAGAAATAAAACAAAACAGAAAAACATACAAGGCTCCAATGCATTGTAGTCATACGGCAGGTCAGGCAGGGTAACCTTTGTGCGGACAGAGGACACAGAGGCACTCAAAGCCATCTTGTGAATGGCGAAGCCACGGGCTGCCGCTGGGGCGGACGAACGAATCAAAGCAAACATTGTGTAAGGGATGATTACGAGAAACGAAGCACGTTATTGTGTTGTGTGCGTGTATGTGTTTTTGTGTGTGTGTGTGTGTGTGTGTGTGTGCGTGTGTGTGTGTGTGTGTGTGTGCGTGTGTGTGTGTGTGTTCGTATATGTTAGTGGGTGTTCGTACGTATTCGTGCGTGTTTGTGTGTTCTTATATTTATGTGCGTGTGTGCGTGTGTGTGTGTATATATGTGTCTGTGTTTGTGTTACCTTTTATGGAGACGGCATTCCGTACTCGTGTCTTTGTTGAAATATGTACCGGACGCTCATAAACGTATTATATTTACTTCCTGTGACCTTGATAAGGCTTCGTATACGTCAATAAACGTACAAACCGTACTTCAACACATGATCATTGATTTATCATTTTGCATCACATGAACACAGTGTGTGTGTGTGTGTGTGTGTGTGTATATGTGTGTGTGTGTGTGTATGTGTGTGTGTGTGTGTGTGTGTGTGTGTTGTGTGTGTGTGTGTGTGTGTGTGTGTGACATTTGACACATTGACGAGCCGATCTCAGTCAGGTCAATCCAACCAGTCAGTACGCGTCGCCCCACACCCTGGTTCGGTGTTTTTAGTTCAGGGTCGAGTATCGTTGCAGTCAGTAAACACAAATTCAGAACACGACCATTTCGGTTTCTACGAGGTTCACCTACGTCATACCAGTTGGTTTGACTATACAGCCGCGACAGTGCTTAACACATGCTGGCAGCAATAACAGATGTGTATACCGCTGTAGCGTGCTATTCTGTATACGGATGCACGTCACAGCGTTGGTCTATTCGATCATTACATTCTATTCGCATTTAATACATACTCTGTTCCTTGGGATCGTTGGGTATGCAATGAGTATCGAAATTAATTCACACATTCAATAGTGCTGGAATTTACATAAATGTTACGGTAAATAAATACAGGTGTAAACATATGATTTGAATTATATCATAAATGATTATGCTACCTTGAACAAGTTAGTTTGTTCAACTAGAATTACGAGTGGGCAGATATTGCACTGGTTGTCTTGTGCCCAACGCTAAACCAAAGGATGGCTCTACAGATAAATCGAAACTAAGAATGTACGAGGACCGACACAGCAGCCAAATGTCACTTACACCTACGGTATACACGTATCTTGATCACAAATGCAAATGTGTGGCCAGCGGGAAGAAGTTGGTATAATACTCCTACTTGTTTGTACATAGGTGAAAAACGGTATGGCAAATTATCTCTATTAAAAGTAAAGCCAATTTAGGCAGCAAGTACGAGCATCTCACTATCACACTGCAGTTGAAACTGTGTAGACGAGAAAAGCAGTGATGAAATAATTTACATATCAAAACTATCGCAAGACTTTAGACTTAACGACCATGCAGGTGATCAATGGAACGTAGCCACTAATCGTAGCATTCGCTGTAACCAAGATCACATAGTGATCTGTATTTGCTTAACGAACGAGCCTTAATCAAGTGATGGTTCCGTACAACATGAGTTAATGTCCAAGCGAGCTGTAGTACGTCAGCCACCCAAACCTAATAATATGCACTAAAAAATAACCATGTAACATCTCATAGTCATGGTTCCTAGCTACATGGCGTAACCTCAGCCTTATTCTGCCATTCAAGTAATGATCGTACGGTACGACTGACAATTCTACAAGTATAGTATTGCGAAGCTTCACAAAACAGTGGAGTCGATGAGAAAGAGATAATGAATGGTTGTAGGAAGAAGTTCTCACAGAAGTTACCATCGAATATGGGTTCCTATTTTTTAATGTTAATCTGGTGTAATGATGCCGTTAAGAGTATGAGATGTTTATGATTATTAGCGACATTCAAATGAGTATCCACGTGTGATCAGAGTATTTCATTCGGTGGTAGAACTTAACAGAGTTCATCTTACTAGCAATGCACAAGCATTTATATATGACAGTCCCGGGTATCAAATGACCGATAGAACTATATGTACTGTCGTACATGTTTACTTCGTCAGTTTCAAAAGTGGTGATTTTCAATTGGGGGTTTTTCCCGTAGTTTATTCAAGATCTCGGACATGGAATGTAGTTGTACTTACCATATCTATTCTTACCAGGTTTTTAGCATCGGACCAGTGGAGATAATGTCAATCGCGACATTTGGCCGTATTGCAATTAATAATACCATCAAAATTGTTCGAAAGAAAGAAATGTTGGTATTCTATTGAGAAAAATTGTTTGTACTTTGAAATCCAAATGCACTCTACATACTCCCATAATATAAAAGTTGTATTTGATGTATCTGGAGGTTCGTGTAATTGTACAGAGCTCCTACCACTGGCAACACGGCTAATAAAATAATCAATGCAGTCTACCTTGTAACCGGAAAGTACCAGTTCAGGACAAAGGCAAAACCAAGTAAATGTTGTTTATTTTAGCACTCAACAAAACTCACCCATTGTCTTCAATGATTTTGATTCTATTTTGCCCTATTGGTGGGCAGTGATTCAGTAACCCCAGTGATAAGAACACACACATCATGTGGTCTTAGTACTAGAATTTCGAGCGGATTGTAGATATGAGCTTGCTTCGATGAACGATGATACAAAAACTAACGACAGTGTACATATAATGTATATATTGAAAGAAAAAACTGTCATATTGTCATTTATTGAATCTAGTAAAAACCACACGATCTGGTGCAACAGCCCATGCCAGTTTTCTTCCATCATATAGACACGAGTGCGGTGGCAAATAAACCAGTCATACTCACACCTTGAGTGTGAGTACACAGCCTGATTATTTGCGAATATATTAATCCAACGCTACGTGACCGATACAATCTGAGAGTATGACTGGTATATTTGTGAATATATTAATCAAACGGTACGTGATCGGATGAGATATCTACAGTCATCTCACCCCTTAAGTCACTCTCTAGCAGTCTCCTTGTTTCTTTTTTTGAGAGATTCTTTCCTAACAGGACACCTAGCTTTGCAAAAGCCGACTCTACCGTTATGTCGTACCCAGAGATAGCTCCACACCCTTGAACACCTTGTCCTGCAGCGTATTCACCAAATGCTACATACCTACATGATGTGCACAAAATTTCTAGAAATAAGTGTTTAAATATAACGAGTACATGTATTGTAGGTGTATGCCTATGTGTTGTCGTACTTGTGCATTTATGTACACAATCGCTAAAAGCGTTGACAATAAATCCCACACGTGTGTTCGAATGTTATGTTATATACATATACATATACATGAAATGAGGTATGCATAAAGAGGGAAATACGGACGGCATTCCTTGCACAGATATATTTTATGCATGCAAGATATATTACCCTCTCTGACACTGGGTTAGGACGTATATGTAGACCCCACGAGCTGTTGCCTCTGCCAAAACATCCCATAGCTCAGGATTGGTTGGCCCATTACCTACCAGAATAATAGTATTCACGTAAACAAAATCAGCCAACAAATACATCATGTGTACACATATTCGTATGCATGTTCGCATACACAAGTACATAGTAGTGAAAATCAGGGATCAATAAATGGAATTGTGCTATTACAAGAGAAAACGACCAGTAACCAAACATATGTATTGCACAACCCAAGAAACACATATACATATAAACACTTTGTTATGCCAAATTCCATGCCCACCTGCACCAAAGGCGTGCATAATGATGCCCTGAACGGGTGGTTGCACCATATTTCGTAGAAGTTCTGGCTTCATACCAGGCATCAAGTTGAATTGCAAAATGTTATCGTTGTATGCAGTACTCACTTTGAAATGTCCCTATGTTTCAAAGATTTATTTCGAAGGTCATGCTATGCGAATAGACCTTCTGTACACACATATCCACAAGCTTACAAAGCATGGTAATTCATCATAGATGTTGTATGCAGGGTCCACGAATGTTCATACCAAGTGAGATAACGTCAAATAATTAGGAAGGCCTATGATGACGGGTGCCTTATATGTATACTTCGGCACAGACACATATATTAGCCATGGCACTACAGTCGTATGCAGTCCCTCTGTTTATTACAAATAATCAGGTGCATGTACTTATTTCACAATACTTCTTTCAAGTGGTATGTATGAGATATTCAATTCATCTCTAGACTTACTTTTGGTGGTTCTCGTAGTAGCTCTTTACTCAATGTCATATGTACACCCAATTCACCCAATGGTGGAAAATTGGTGGACCAGAAGGCATTCAACTCTCTAACCGATACCTACGCATTACAGAATGATCCCCATAAGAATAAAAATGTAAAGGAAAGAAATCAACAGAAATATTATATTAAGTCGCAAATGACGCATTTTGTTTTGAAAACATTTCATGAATACACACGTATATAAGTACCCAAGGAAAGCAATAATGTATACTCTATTGCAGTACAGCAAAATATTAATATAAAAACAATATAATACATGCAAAGAAGTACAACAGTTAAACAATTTTTAAAACAGTCCATTGAAGGTTGAGCGTAAAAACTATCGCGAACTGTGGGTTGGACAGTTCTATAATCTTCACACAAACGTACATACAATCTAAATGTCAAACATCATATATATAAATACACAAACACAAACCTTACTGCACCGATTGCCTCTTAGTAGAACGTCGTTAAAGAAGACGCACACCTCACACAGATCGGACGAGGATGCGTACATAAAAGAAACAATCACATTTCGTCTAGCGTCATTGTATATCTCACACAGGGGAATGGATGATCCTGTAACAATCACTGCACAAAAGGTAAGTAGACGTATGTATGAGTTAGTGAGTGTTTGTACTAGGTGTTGTGCGTGTCATGCCAGGTTCAACACATTTCACATGTGTTACCATATGATACGTCAAAGTGGACACTGTTTGTTACAAGTATTGACTTACAATATATAAAACATCGGAAGTACTACCACATTTGTAATGTGTATAAACGAATGCGCCAATGTAATACGTAGACATATAAATACAAACTCATACCTGGTTTACCAAGATTCTCGAGCATGAACGATAGAACGCTGGCAGTATATGCCATTGTATCAGTACCATGCAGAATAACAAATCCATCATACTTGGCATAATTCTAGAATAATTAGTGCACATGTTGTATAGAGCATCAATGACAACAGAAGTACATACATACGTACATTTGTTTTATGCGTGCTCGTGTAGGTACATATACATAACATGAAAGCAAATAGTTGGCAGTGAATGAACATGCATTGATATACGTGTACATTGATTGTGTATTAAGGTCATATAAGCACTCATCCTGTGTCTACACGTGTCCTCAATGGTGATTATATATGTGCACACACTTGCCATTTAAAGCGTTAATTTCTTTTTCTGTAGTATGATGTACGTGATTGCATGGAAGAAGCTTATACAACACACGTCTGTATAATAATGTGTACTATATATATATATGTAAACATATAGTGAACACACGTTCGTTTGAGAGCATGTTGCACATAAAAGCATATGTACGATGTTTGTCTGTCTTACACAACTGTGCTACAGTGCGTTTCATATATGAACCGGAATTTCTTGCATAAAATGATACATTAGTACATAGATCTACGTTCAATGTAGTGTTCAGCTCAAATGAGACATGAAGGAATGAAAATAAACAGCTCATGGTCGTACCATGTCCGATATCGGGTTCGGACAGGAACACACATACCTCTTTGATCTCTTCCGCTAGCATTGCCGCTTCTTCCCAACTTATATCAGATGAATCTGGAAACAATAATATTAATATAAAGTGGGAGCGGGCATGATAAATGTGTGAATACGTGGACGAGCTATTGATTGATCGAGTTGTGAATTTGATGAATGTGTGCGTGAATTTGTGGATATGTGCATGAAATATGCTTGGGTATGAGCGACTGTGCTGGTGACCGGGGTTTGTATGCGCACCGTGTATACTGATATATGATTAGGAATGAGAACCCAAAGATAAATATACATATACTTCATATACAAAGTATGAAATGCATAATATATCTACATAATGTCATACTCGAACGTTGGTACGTCCATCATCCACTCTCATAGGCTTCTACCTTCATGCACACAAACCACATACGTGCATGTGTATGCACGATACTCACCCTTAATAATATCCCATTCATGAACCACTATATTTGGCATTTGGTGTGATCGAAATTCTGGCAAGGACTGTATTTTTTCCGTAAGATAGTCTGTGGGCACAAATAAATTTCCATGATATATACCTCTGTGCAAAGGTGGGTGTACGTGCCATCTGTACAATGCAAGCTAAAGGGAATATAAGACCATTCCTTATTGCAAATGTGTCACACAGAAAAAATCAACTAATGAAAATACTGTAAACCATCTGGAAGGAAGGCACAGGAAGCAGTGCAATAGCCGATAAAGAACGTACAAAGAGCAAAGCTACGAGCTTACACATACATACATTTGCCAAACATATACATATATTTGACAACGTATGAGTATCAACAACAATGGCATTGCTTATGTAATGCAATCAGGAGTTTGCAAGTGCTATGTATACGAACGTGTAAACATTGTGACTTATACATGTGTACTTGTAAACTATAAACCATCATACTCGCACAAAAGTTGAATCTGCCATAAAGCAAACAAGCAAACATACATACACACAACACACGAGCAACATATACAATCACACGGCAAATAACATACGAGGTTCTGGACGTAGAGAGCCGTCGGGGCCATATGTCATGCCAAGGGTTCCACCAGTATAAATTACATATATAGACCTGGTTTGCGCTATGGCACAGAATTCACCCTCCGAGCTACTCGATCCAAAGGGGGACTGTGTATATTTTTGTACACATGTACATTGGGGTTTGATCACTGATCATGCATACACAGGGAAAGACCCCTATGCAAGTACTCACAAAAAAATTCATCGCACTTGCACACATACCGACGACATAGGAGCGGAAGAAAGAGATCCACTGTTTACTGCTAGCACAGGAGGTGCAAAAGACTGCATGACAGCAAGATCTGAATCGCTGCGAAACGAAGAAGGCACGATTTCCTCTCCATCTCCATTACTGGTGCCAGCGACAGAGATCTTACCATGTCGATGCTATTATTGCAGGAATGAGAGATACGTAAACAATATATGTGTTCGAATCTAAAACATGTACTTTTGCATGTATCCTGTATGCGTTCGTGCGAGCTCGTGTGTGCCGGTGTACATATGAGCAACAGTGCGGGCGGGTATAAGGGTGCGATATCATAGTATGATTTCATCAGTTTATACATCAATCAGAGTACCGGCAACAATTGTTGCAAAACTATAATAAACGATTGCGACAGTACGAGGGGCCAAAACGTGCTATTGCATCTGCAAACAAAGGAATGCATTATTGTAGAGCATTTGCTAAAGTACTGTTAGTCGACCGACACCAGACGTACAGGGATATGTCCCAGAGATTGAAATCCATGTACATACTTAAGTCAATCACTTGAACACACATGGATATCTATGTACATGCGAGGCTTGTTGACTGCTAGTGGGTGGAGTTTATATATGTGTTTGAAATCACGTGTGTGCAAGAAACAAGTGTAAGTGTGTGAGAAACACGAAATTGCCGAACTGTAGCAGTTTGCATAGCATGGTTTCAGATTGTATGGCAAATTGAGCGGTTTCGTTGATTTGCAGGGAGCTGCATTGTCTGCTCAAAAATATACAAATTTCTGTGTCTGTGGTTGGTTTTGTATTTGCTTTAGTGCACATATACCACAACACTGTCAATGTACATTGCAATACACACATAAACTAGCACTTACGCCAGGAAAAGAGGTCATAGAGGCTGCAGCACGTGAAGGGGAATCAGAGAGTATAGAGCTGATAGAGACGTTAGATGAGTTGTGAGGAAGATTCCCCGGCATGCTCATAATTTTATCACTCCCTGTCTCAAATCGCCTGGGGTCATCACTCTTGATTTGCAACTCGCTCATAGACGAGGAGCAGCTGTTTGTTTTCCTCGTTGCCTCGGTTGTGTTGTCGGTAGATTCCATCATGTTTTTGATAGATAAGTACGGGGGTATGCTTAAGACGCCCTCAGCTATAAATTACTTACGTGAGTGATGTCGAAAGTATTTTACTGGGTCTACCTTCCGGTTTACGTTTGTAACACAATCAGAAGGCCAAACTCAACAAAAAATCGGATAAATACCACGGTGTATACTATGAGCTCCAGTGCAAAAATCTATCCCACTCTCGTCTGTGCTGGCGTAGAAAGCATTTGCCGCTGATCCACAGACACACACCGCTGAGTGGTTTTCGTATTATGTGCAGGCGATCGAACCAACTCTCATCAAAACACATACAAACACACACACACACCACTGAGTGGTTTTCCTCTTATATGCAGACTATCGAAGCAGCTCTCATCAAAACACACACAAACACACATACATACACATACACACACTCTCGGCAAGTTTGTTTGTTTGCCTTATGTAATTTGTGTATGTCAAATCGAAGCATCTCTGCTGCGTTTTATGAACAACATGTTGTGCTTACCATGGACGTGGAACATGACCTACTCCGAGTACTCCGAGGACTCTTAACGGTTTAAAACATTCAACGGAGAGTACGAGTTTAATATTCTAAATTTGGTATTACATATTTATTGGTAATAAGTTATTAAATGAAAGTAATTGTTACAACTATTGGTTTATATATAAAACTAAAAATATATTTAGTATCCTTACTCTTGGTCTCTGGACGTTAACGGTTAAACACACAAACACACAAGCACACACACACACACACACACACACACACACACACACACACAAACGCATAAACAAGCACACACACACAAACGCACGTTCACATACATAACGCAAAAGCATACGTGGACACATTCATGCATAGACTCACGTACGGGTTTTACACTCTCAATGTAGCCCGCCATTCGTATGCGTTACACATAGCTGGCACGTACACATGGAATTCTACGTCTTGAACAACACGCGAACAACACGTTTTTGCATACTCAAACGAACACACGAATCTCAACACACATCAAATACCATATCGCACAAATATGCGCTGATTAGATTCTAGAATTATAAGTCCCTGAAAGTCAAGACCCAATCTTCTCACGAAGTGTTGGCCAGCAAGTACACACGATAAAATGACTTGAAATACTTTCAACCACAATAACTTACACACACAATCACCTGTGACACAGCGTTCCTCACGCGTAAACACAATCAGACAGATTTAGCAATCATGTCAATATCCGATAGCACTGGTCCCGACAATGGCTCGGATATGGACGGGCAAATGGCTTCACAGTCTCAAGGCGATATGATACGATCGTTCTCCACCCCATTGTACCGCACACAAGGGTCTATGATACCGTCTCGATTTGTACGTGGGCATGAAGGACTAGACGTTGATTCAGATACATGCATTCTCGCATTAAGACCAAGAATGAATCACAAATCGAGCACACCCATGTCGCCCGTGCTGTCACCCGATGTGGCATTAGCGCACGAAAACCAGTCGCATGCTGGTGAAATGTCACTCCCCAGATCGAACTCAGAGATTACACCTATGCACTCGACTACTTATTTTTCGAATCAAACTACGAGGTATGTTAGTACATGGGCTTTACCTATTCGCACAAACACGCACGGTCACGAGTATTGTATGTACCTGTTTAAGTGAACACTTGTGCATATGAATGCAAGCACAACTGCATCGTATACAAGTAAGGATATGTATACCATGTAATTGCACTGGTGTGCCATTCTACAACACACCGAATAGCCATTTTGCTTACTATAAGCACACACGCGTCCACGCACTCGCATGTACACGCACGCACACCTAATACAATATACATACTTAGTTACGACGTACACGTACAGGGTAAGTATATTGGAACTTTATACTTAATCAAGACTGGGGTATCGCTGACAAAGATAACTGCATACTTGCATATACACATTCACAGACAGAAAGACAGGCCCTTACAAGCACAATATACTAAATCACCATCAATCACATATATATACTTATACAGTGTGAGTGGCTTAAAAACGCGTGTATTAGGTAAGACACAAGACTTTACTGCACGGCTTAAGCGATCGCTAGCACCCAGTAGATACCGGGCCACTAGTCTTACAATTACGGCCAAGAGAGAGAAGGAGACTGAGCTTAGAAAACTGTACAACGGTAAACAGTTGGGTGGAGCGAGTGCCAGGTTTAATGCGAAACAAGAGGTGTGTGTATGTGTGTATGTGTTTGTGTGTTTATGTGTTTGTATTTGTATGGTTCCATGTGTGTACGTGTATATGTGCTTGAATTTTAACGAGTATGTGCATAATCACCTGTTTGTATACTATAAGACAGTACGTTTGTTTTGCAATGTGTACTTTTTTTAATATTATGTATAAGGTTGTTGGACCATATCTTATAGCTTCACAGAGACAGGGAACGAACAGACATAAACTTGCACAAGCAGTAGAGAGTGCGAATGACATATATAAGGTGAAACGACTAGTGCCTAGCCATAAAAACAACACAAGCTCGGACATGGATACACACATATACGAACTGCCATGCGGTTGATTTATTGTCTATCTCCCCTTATTGTGCTTCATTCATAGGGTCGGTTCTTGCTGAATTTTTGCATGTGTCGTCAGGTTGTGGTTAACACCGACTTTGATGATACAAAAAGGACAACAACATTAAGAAAGACTCAAGGTAAATGCAATGTAGAGCATGACCACTCTGGGATATACATGTTCAGAGAACTAAACACGCGCATGGTACGTTTTCATATATGTAGATGTAGATTTTAACTCATATGCTCGTATCACAGGAAAACCCTGCAGAAACTCTCGTCCGGATGGATTCGTTGCAAGGCCACGAGGAAGAGATAGGTCTTTCTTTGATAGTAGGTATGAGAGAGCTGAAATCCAGAACTTGCAATGCACACGCGCTCATGTGCACGTTTGCCGACATGTTCTTACACGACAGAAGCATACGTAGATGCCTATGCAGATACGCACACCGAAACATGACATCGACTACACACCAATCGCACTCTCGTTTTTATATGCGCTCATACGCACATGCACAGATCGTCTGTGGACAATAAATCAGGAATGTACAATGGTGCCCGATATACGAACGTAGAAATGTGCCTGTTCAATGACGCGCTGCTGCTCGTCCAGTACACACGGCAAAACTGTTTCCCTATATGTCCCCCTTTATTTCTAAATTCCCTTGCTGTTACGGGAACATCCGTCACTAGCCATCATCATCAGGTGCGAGTGTATGCATGTGCGGCAGGTTTGTGTACTTTGAGTGTGTACTACTAGCCATCTTCAGCAGGTGCGAGTATATGCATGTGCTGCAGGTTTTTGTACTTTGAGTGTGTATTGAGTGCAGCGGCCCTGTATCATTTTCTTTGATGACAGGTGAATGAAGTACCATATCATAGTCCACACAATCTTGACTCTCTTGTAATCATTGGTTAAAATTATCATCATGATTATGTCACATATTGGTATGTTCGTGTGCGTACGGACGTATGCGCGTGTATAATAATCCCATCAGTGGCTGAGACGACAGTCTGCACATATTTTGTATGTTCATGCATGCACCCATTCCCAAGCCCCTTCATGCATGCTATTGTAGCATCGAAAGCGTATCGGATACTCAACATAAATTATGATTACTCTAGTATTGTCATTTTTGCACATACACACTCTTTATTATCATATCAAAATCCTATGTCCATAGAGAATTATTCCCTGTGAAACAGGTTCACACATGTGTGTACATACGTGCTCACACACATATACTCACGCCGGGAAATGCACAGCGAAAATTCGATCTAATCCATGGAGACTCTCGGGTAACAGTTAAAGTAAACAGTGAGGAGATCCGTGACAATTTGGTAATGCAGATTCAAGGGGCTTTGGAGTGGCTGGACACAGTGGACAGTTACACTGTAACACTTGCTGGGAGAGATAGCACTGTAAGAACACGATTGACAACCCAGCCATTCCCAGAGACCAGGACATCACTTACTGACACAAACGTTGAGTTCCATCTGGGGGTACCTATAGGTGTGCGTATGCGTTATACGTATGTGTTGTACATATTGCTGCGTACAGTAAGTGCACGAATTATATATGTACATATATATATATGTAGTTGATTATGCAATTGGATTTCATCCGACTACATATATGTGTCTGTATATGTGGACTTGCTGTTCTTTCTTCAATCACTTCCTATCCCACGTGTATCTGTATACTGCTTAATTAACCACGCTTGAACAGACTGTCATGCTCAGGTATTACAATCTACGCTCGCTCGCACATACATGTAATACACATATCACCATGACATTGAGTAGCGAAATAGTCCCAAGGTTCCTCGTCTCTAGCACATTGGTAACACATCGATACGCGCTCGCATACATACAGGACACGAAGAAGATAGTGATATAGAAGAGACAACGCTCACGAAGATTCGACGTACACGAAGTAGCAGTACCTCATCTAGTGAAAGGACCAGCCATCAATCCAGTTGCATTCACAATGAATACAGAACGTTGCGTGAGACAGTGGAAGGAAACTATGATGTGGATGTGAGTTCGAATAACATGAATATTGATGCCTGTATAAGTAAAAGCACGAGAAATGGCGACGAAATTGATGTGAATGGACAAGAGCGAGATAATGTAAATATAGCTTTGGATGAAAACCCATCACAATGGCGAAGAGCGAAATCGTACGAAGTTGTTAAAGTTGAACCACTCTCGGCTACATCACGTAGACCACATGCAAGCTCTGCGGTTGGTCCGAGGACCAGTGCCGCTATAGCCCCGAAATCTGCTTGTACAAGAGATTCTGTTGCCAAGATTTCAGGTTGCATTTTGCGAAAGTGTGTGTGTTTACATGATACTATGATGCATCGTTTGTTTATGTATACTTGTGTATGCATGGATGTATTGCAAAGGTGTGTGTACATATATGTACGTATTTAGCAGACATATATCACCTCTCTGTCTATCATCGCATACAGCGGTTCCTTAGCATGCATGTGTCTGCTACAATTGTTTGTGCCCATGAGCACGTGTTGCATGTGTGTGCGAGTGTTTCATAGGTAGCGTTGATTCCACCGTTAGATGTTTGTATGAAGAAAGTACCTACGTGTTGCGAATTATATATGACTTGACCGCGCAAGTCAAACTTATTACCGTGGTTAGGCCATAGTCTTCTGCTTCTGTTTCACGGAAATCGGCACACGGAACTAGTCGTCTGAACTATGTCAATGCATATACGTGTGTATGTGTAGTTGTGTTTGTTTATGAGCAGAAGTGTATCCTGTATGTCTACTTGTTTGTCAGTATATACGTGTATATGTGGTGTATTCATTTCTCATATTCGTTATATCCTGTGCTGCACTCTAATGTTGGTCTCACACATAGCACATATACATACGCACGTGTACAAACGTACACACCAGTAGATGTACATCCAAACAACCGAGTATTTGATGATAAACAATCTGTCAAGACGAAAGGTGGCATTCAATGTCTCAGTGTAAATGGAGATGATATTATGATGTACTCTCTCTATGAGGAAGAGGGAAAAGACCGTATGTATGTGGTAAGTCAAGTTCCGCACACACACAATATCCACACGCCCACGTATGCATGTAAGTGTATTTATTGTTTGGCACGCTTACAATTGTATATGTAGTACACGCATGAGTATGTAGGCATACATCGCACATATTTACACGTACTTGAGCCACACTCGCAAACACGCTTGTATATTCGCAAAGCTTGCCATGATATATGAAGGTCTGTGTATGCTTTCTACTCCAGCTGGCGGCTACGGTGGAAAAGCTGGTCGAACGACTGGCCGACGAGTTTCCGTTCGATTCTGAATTCGCAAATGTGTTTCTTATTTCTTACCAATCCATAATAGGTATAAATATTTATATAACTACACGTATGTACTATGTATGTATCTATGTATCTTGATGTATGTATGTATGTAGACGTGTACGTTTATGTATGTATATGCTTGCGCGTGTGTATATGTGTGGCGTGTGTGCACGTATTGTTGCGATACTTATGTGACATACTGAAGTATAGACACAGTATAGAAATATGTATGCTCGTAGGCGACCGTTATAAATATGTATACGTGTGTTTGGGGTACAGCTGTATATATGTGATTGGCGTACTGGATAAGTATATAGTTTACACCAACAGACTACTTCTTCAAGTTTACGCACTCATAGACACACATGTTTTATTTGTGAAAGTAGATGGCCCTACTCTCATACGAATGCTGATTGGACGATTCAATTCCAAGCCACGATCCATAAGCAAAGAAGATCAAGATTTCTACGCAAAATGGAAGAAACCTATTCAGACGAAAGTGTGTACTTATAATGTGTTTGTCTTTGGACATGCTGTACATAGGCATGCGTCCATATCTGCAGCGATTTCTACTAATCTTGCAGTTATTGAGAACTTGCTTTTCTTACACACAGCCTATCAACCTTTGTAAGACGCCCTGATTTCATCCAGCCCATACCAGGACTATTATACTACAATATAAATGCACATGTGTATTTGCTATTGAAAATAGGTTCTTCGAGTAATTCTTATGTGGGTATGGCAGCACTGGTCTGATTTTGCGTCGAACGATACGCTGTACCAGTTGTTAACTGATTTTGTGCCTTTGGTCGAGAAAAGTGGTTTTGTAATATCGTCGTTCATGCTTAATGAAGGTATACGTACATTATTATATATGTATGCGTGTGTATTCATCAATGCGCGATTATCTGCCTTTGTGTAAGTGAAGGAAAATGAGTGAGGATGTAATTTAGTTTAGTACATGAACCAAGAGTGTGCGAGAATGCATACACACAAGCACATGCACTCGTCCTTAATGATGTGATCTTCGTTAATCGTGCAAGCAATTAAGACGATCGATTGTTGTGAGTTACAACTCGAGAGCTCGAGCACATTAGGTTGTAACAGATATACACTGACATGTACGTATACGAACGCTCACTTGTAGCTATTGCGAATCGTGAGAAACGACATATCGAGAGAACAAGAATTATTGAAGAGCTCAATGCACTCGCCAGTCAACATGAGGCGCAGGACGGATGGTTTGCCTCGAATAGTGAAAGGGACATTGCGGAGGCTATCACACTACTAGACAGCACCATATATTCAACAATCCCTACTCGACAACTTCTATATCACATTTGGCCTCGTAAACCCTCAATGACTACCAAGAAAGACGAGTGTACTGAGGAGGAGAATGCAAAACAAACATGCATGCATGCGATACCTGGTGCGGCAATTCTCACTTCGAAGCAAAACAAACATCAATCTGAACTTAAGTCCACAGACCCACCAGTAGCCTCGTCCTCCCCAGAACTATTGTCGTTATCTGCAACCACGTCACCCTCACAGATAGCCAACAATCACTCTAGTTCAGTGCATCCCCCTATACAATCTCCCATACACATAGGAACACACGTAAAATCATGTACACCGACACACACAAACACTCAAAAAACGATTGGCGGTGACGAGCAAAGTATATGCAAAGCACATGCGCAGTCACTCCAAATATCACGCTCGTACGCACACTCAACTTTACCCCCTGCTACTCTCATCCCAGGACCACTCACTGCTGATACAAACACACAGTACACTAATGATTGCTGTGTCTGTAATAGTAGTGATGCGAGTATAGATGAATCGGTATCACGGCTAAGCAAATCGTGCAATAGAAATGGTGAAACGGCGTTGCAACAAGGTATATCTTCGATTTGTTGTTCGAAATCTTCTATGATAGCACAGTCCCCCTTCAAAGCCGCGCTTGACTCCGTATGTACGTTGGCATCCTCATCGGTTTTGAACAACACACCTGAACATACGAAAGACAGTAGCGAAGACGGACATCCTGTCTCACCCGTATTCAATCATATACAAAATCCAGATCCTACACCTGCACTTTCTCCATCCTTCTCGTTTCACAAATCGTCGACAATGACAAATCCAAATGTGCAACCAAACGTCGTGCTTGCAGATAAGGGTGCTTCGCGTTCATTGTCCACACCAATATTGATGTCTTCCACTGGTACATGCTCACTCCCAGGCAGTCCTTATACACCGCACGGCAATTCAACACTAACATCATCACCCAGACGTACAAATAAAGATAAGTCACTTGCACAAAGTACAAGTGCATGCCCTAGTTCAACCTCGAATACGAAAGCGGCGTTGTCTGTTTTGGCTAACCCGACATCAAGCGCTTCCTATGATTCGGAGAATCCGCTTTCTACAGTAAAGGAACATCGGGACTCATGCACGGAATGTAAACCAAGCTTGAGTAACTGTTCACAAGACTTGGATGGGGAATTAAGTTGTAACGAAACCGCCGGTGAGTTGGAAGATAGAAATGTGGATACAGGTGTGAATACGAATGTGCGTCCGGGTGGGTGTGGCTGTGGAGCGGGGAGTGATGATGAATCAGAGCCAAAGATCCGAAATAAGAAGTATCCACACCGCCGTTCTAACAGCATAGGTAGTATTACTTTTAAGCGAAAGAGTATAAGCGCTATCTCGAGTGTAATTGAAACTGCGAGGGAAGCATGGAAACCGTTGCAAGACTCAAAGGACGTTCCCGAAAAAAGCACAAATGCAAAGTTGAATATGAACGGCAACAGCCTCTCGAAAGCAATCATGATCAGAACCAAAGTCCCGCAAAAAGGTACACATAGGGCGGGAGAGGGGTCTTTTTGCACAAGGAGTGTAGATGAGGTTAACGATATGACAAAGAGTGTGAGTACGAATGTATGTCCTCCTTCATCTGGTAGTAAGAGCCGGGGTGTATTACCATCACCAAGGCTTAGCATCGATAGCGCAAAACACTTTTTCAATCGTTCCAGGCGAAATAGTTTGGATAACAAGTGCATCACAAAAATTGCGAGTGTTACTCACAATAACGATGAAAGCGAAAACGCTTCAAACCCCGAGACAAAAATCGCTAGTATGAATACAGGAGGTTGTACGGTAGCGAATAGTTGCGGGCATGATCGGAAACGTAGTGTGAGTGTAGATAGTATAGTCACACCCTGTCCCCTGCTGTCGAATGCTTCACAGTTACAATCACAGCCCAACCAAACAGAGCAACCTACGCAAATACAGGCACAACAAAACATGAGCACGAACGCGAACGGACTGATCATAGGGGCGGAAATCGGTGTCGCCAATCAGGGTTCTGTGGCGTCTTTACAGGCAATCCATCATATATCTCCTACACCGTTGAAGAAGAGTCGGAGTGTGATGGACAAAAGTAACCGAAATCGGTCCATGTCGTCGGTTCATCACGTCAGCTTGAATGAAAGAGTAACAAGTGTAATCAAACGCATGGTTAGCAGTGAAGAGACTAAGTTAGAGCTGTTTCAGGATATAGATCCTATCACTGGGCGTTTAGAGGTAGGCATGGGCAACCGCTACGCCGATTCTCCACAGCTCAAAGAGTTTATCTATCGATTTAATTATGAGAGTTACTGGGTGGCTACAGAGATCTGCACTCTACGTGGTGTGTTATATGAACGTACACCATGTATGATATAGGTTAAATATTCGTCTTTCCATGATGTACATGGAGGTGGGATACTATTTCTACACTGAATGTAGAAACATCTGTTCTTCAGTCCAAGTATAGGGAAGACCTTGCATGCAACAAAGATTTGCATACTTTTTTGTGCTATGCTCGCACAACGTACAAATATACTATCTGAGTGTTGTGTGAAGGAAATATATATGCGATATTGAAGTACTTTGTTTGGAGGTTAGAAAGTGTTTCATGTATGCAGATCGTCATAGCACATATAATACAGGACACGAATACACACGCTCATTCCTACAACCACACCTGCCCACACCCACATTGGTATATACACTCACAACAACGGGTACATTCAATGTGTATGTATACAGATGACACACGCAGTCAAGCACGTTATATTGTCAAGTTCTTCACCATTGCTAAGATTTGTATTTCGCTGCGAAACTACTACGGTGCCTTCGCTATCATGGGGTACGTTTATCATACATTGCAATATCAATGTACTTGTGATACGAAGTTGTTTGATGTGTGCGTGCTTTATATGTACCGGTACCTGTACATGTATCTGTGCCTGTCTCTCTGTGTGTATAGTGTTTGTGTATATGTTTGTCTATCATATGCAAATACACGCACTGATTGTGCACGACAATGGCAGTTAGGCACCTTGTCAGTCAGTTTCTTACCGTATGCTCACATATGCATATGTAGAGGCCTTCGTTTCCCCCCAGTACGAGCTCTTAAGGAGGCATGGAGAAGTATATCGCCGGCCATATTGGCCGACATCAAGGATTTTGAGACCACTTACATGAATCCTGCAAGTAATATGAAGTCCTATAGAAAATCAGTACCCCCACCAGGCTCACATCCTGCTCTACCCTTCGTCCCCCTAGCATTAAAGGTGTACAAGTTTGTATGCTTATACGTCTGCGCGTGTGCGTACATGTGTGCATTTATATCAATGTGTGGCATGGTCATGTACGAATTGTACTGGTTTCTGTGATGGGTGTGCGATTTTGTCAAGGTTCAAGCGCCAAACAACGGTCATACTTCTCACTAACCTGACGTAAGGCATGTCGTAACTCCCTCGTGGTTTTCTTCGTGTTCATGCATATATATACCTTACTCATACGCTCTATCAGTATGAGCTTTTGTAGACATAACTCTGTGAGCAATGTTTGAGAATGTATATATGCATTCTACGCAAGTCCCGTGGGTATGTAGTAACCTCTTGTATTTTGATAAATATGTGATCACTTTCATCTGCTCACATTTACTTAATTTCTATTGTACACTAAATCAGGACCTAGTATTTATAAATGATGGCAACAAGAAACTTATACCGAATACCAAAATGTACAACTTCGACAGGCTCAGGCGTATTGCAGAGACCTGCCAAACCCTCACCGAGTACGTAAAGTCACTATATATTAGTTTCTGTATCGCGTATAATGTATAATGGATTCTTATAACAGTAAGTAAGACTAATCACACGCTTTTGACGTGTGACTCACAGAAATACACTTCAAGGTACGAATGCTCACATGTTTTCATATTACTGAGGTGCTCTCTCATTCGCATGTACTTGTACATGAATATACAAATACTTACGCACCACATACGCCCATACATAACGTACATATCTTATATTCAGAAATTTATCTACACAAACGTTTTGACGACTTGTTCTTTGGCACATGTAAGACCTATAACCGATTTACCGCTCAGAAACCACGACAGATACATTCCCACGTAGTAAATTCGCAATCACGCAACAGTGCAGCTCAATTTACGTAGTCGCGGACTCAATCCATCTATCTACGCATATGTCTGAAGCGAAAATAATAATCTACCATTTTGCACATCCACAAGCACACATAACCATACATAATATGCAAACATAAACCAAACTGCAGACAATCATCCACGAACGACACATGAATGCACATACACATACGTACCCATGAAGTTTCTGTTCGCTAACATATGTTCTTCACATCATCATATTCGCAACAGTTATAAACGTCCAGTCTATAAACTAGCGAAGAACCCGCAACTGATGGGCCAATTGCAAAATGCAAAGATGACGACCAGTCTGGACTATTTAAGAGTACTTAATACGAAGAATCCTCCACCCGAACGCATCGTAAAGCTGGTCAGAGAGGATACAAATAGGAGATTGGCTAGAAAAGCCAACACTCGGGCACACCTCGTGTAGATGTATATATGACATGGTTCGTTTCTTGAATTTATGCATACACTAGCTAGCAGCATAACCACAGTCTTATATTCTTGGCGGGGATTGGACAGGCAATCAAGTTGCACCACACACGTACCACACATGCTACTTGCATCAGAGATATGTATATACACAAATATTATTAACATAGTAGCATATAACCAACTATCAGCAAGGTAAGCTAGCGAGAAAAATGAATGGCGAGCGCAGGACGTATTCGAATGCAACACTAACATCTGACTTGAGCTGAAATGTTTGTAAATATTAGTACCTTTAAAGCTATTTGTCTGTATAGGACAAGTACGCGTTTATACAAATAAAATTTACCGGTTTGTCAATATCAACTAATTTGCCCTTTTCTTGCCTCCTTATTCCTTCTGAATCTATTTGAAGTGAGGGCATTTACATGTGCACGTACAGTCGATTTGAGCACAGCCTCACATTGTTGACTCAACGTATTGTGGATATTTTATTTGAAAGAAGTGTAAATTTCCTTCCCAATTATTTTATAATTTAGAATCAACAATGTCATATCATTCCATGGGTCTGGTACATATACGCATTGTGCGTATGGAACTCTCCGATTCTCTCTCTACTCACGAGTCCGTCTACATAGGGCGTTAATCAAAATGCTTTTGGAACAACTTGAATATGGTAGTAGTTTCTTTAAGGGTTTAAGGAATAAAGAAAAATTAACCATAACTTTGGTTAAAGAAGTCTTACTCGGGCGTCAAGGGGTGATGTGAAATTCACCCTCTACTAATTTCACTATTAACAGAACCCAGTCCGCATCATGCAACGGCGGCGGCTGGCCGAGTCCTGGACGAACCGACCTTTTAGGCCTACGATTCAACCTCAATGCCGCCGCGAGTCTTCAGCCTTAGTTAAGACTGGTAGCACAAGGATTACAACTTGTATAGCTACACCTCTTGGCACTACGATCACAGCTGGAAACACCTCTTAGTAATGATGGGTGAATATCATACATCTAACATTAAATATAACAACAACACAGCTCTATCTTGCCATCAAAATGTCGCTTGTACTGTAGACACTACACGAAAACTAGCATCCATTCTGCGCGAAAACATTGACAAGTGTTCTTCGTAGCTCTCTATGATAGTTATATCACCTCTTGGTAGCATGATATAGTTAAGTTTATAGCTACATCAAGTAGCACTCACCTCTTAGCATTATATTATAGTGAACACTTCGTAAACACTATGAACACTTCGTAAACACTATATATATATTTATTACATTTGTATTTATCAAAGTTACACCACTGGACTTTTAATGACCCAAGAAGCCCTAGAGTTCCCAAATAAGGGTGTTTTGATGACCCCAATGATACTCTTCATGGGTATTTTAACAACCCCAGACGTGTTTGAGACGGACATATTAGGGTCTTTTAAGGGCTAATGGATCTTTTAACAACCCAACATTGGATATAATGGGTCGTATAACGCCCCAGCGACATCTGCACAGAGTATATAAACAAAAAAGCTTTTCATTGCCGTTTCAAGTGCACCTTTACAAACACACACACACATAAACACACAAACACACACACACACACACACA
>JAWQFL010000016.1:150972-180950 GCA_033442365.1 Creolimax fragrantissima | reverse complement strand
ACACACACACACACACACACACACTCTCTCTCTCTCTCTCTCTCCTTTTTCATGTTACAAACAACAAAAATAAACACACACATGGTATACACACACACACCGAGAGAGACAGCCTCAGTGGAAAATTATATACATGAGTGGATGCTTGTACATTTGGTAGGTTAATTGTGTGATTGCATACAATATACATTTCAACCTTCCATGTGATTGAGTTTTGATTTTCATCGTGCATTCGTTCATATATGTATTCAACTCACACACATATGTATAAATACGTGGATAATCAAATATATGTTTCATATATCCCGTGAAATTACATTTGTATGGATTCACTGTATTATACCTTTGTATATATTGACGTACCCGGCTGTGTGCTATGCAATGTGCGCCGTGATTCATACACTCACGCCTCTAGTTACTTCCATCTTCATTCATACGTATAGATGTAAATATTTATATATATATCTCTACATTGGTGAGTGAAACACATACTTGCATACTTGTTCAACAATGTACATGCACATAACCTGTGTACTGTTTCACCCATTTCATACTTGCGCACAGACAACGAGATGAAAATTTAGAATAGCGATAAGTAGAGAGACTTTGTTCTCGTCTGCGGGGTAGAGTAGTATTCCGTCATGAGCTGGGTTAAATCGCTACTGCAGCGCCCGGCTGTTTCCAACAGCACACCGCCTCTTGTCGACAATGCTACGTATGTTCATACTAGATTACGTACGCGTCCACACCCATATGCATACCATATATTTACACGAGAGCACATGTGTATCGTGCATTCACTGTCGTTGAAATTTCTTGTAGAGGATGTATTATATTGTGAGGTGTGGCGTATGTAATGTGTTCGCATGTATTGTGGAATTCAAAAGACCTGTACTCAAGTCAAACACAAGTAAGTCATACATGTATTCCTCATTAGGAGAAAGTTGTACAGTGTGTTCGATATGGATTAGATCGAAGTTTGTACCCGAGCACTTGTGTGTACGATGTGAAGATGTGTACTTGTAGAAGGTTCATATGTAGGTCAATTATGTTGCCTATGTTAATTTATTGTGTAATCTTTATACCGTTTCTGGTGAGCTTTCGGATGCCATTATAGACGTAAAGATGGAGAAAGAAAACGCATACAGTCATGATACTGTATCTGTATATACTCGGCTAACGTGAACCACATGTAGTTTTCTAATGTTACACGGATACTGTCACGATATGTCTCTGTAAACATACGGCAATGTAAACGGCATGGAGTTCTACCGCTAAGCGACACTTATACGCACGGTTTCTATAACTACATAAACATACTTGTACGTATAAATTATATGTATGTGATTGTGAATTGAATCAGCTGATATAATTATGTTGCCGCAGGTCGGAGGAACTGATGAAACCGGTCAGGAATCTTTTTCGGAATTTGGTACTGTGCACGACATCTCAGGTAGGCCCACCCGTTGCTCACAGCACAATTTTAAAGAATATATTCTCCTTAACGTGCTTCAAGGACCATGAATACATACGTACCCTATCACTCACGTCCTCACCTGCAAACCGACTCTCACTCCGGACACAGAAGGCCACGTCCACATCTATCGACACGTATGAGTACAATTACGTAATATCCCTCACTATATTGTTCCGTTTGTTTTCCAATTCAACATATGTAGGAACGCGAAGTTGTATTTGTTAAGCTACTACCGGCGTTCGAGACTTGCTTCGCAAAATGTCCTCCCGAGAGAATCACGGAACGATTTGGAGAGATTTATACTCTCGCACATCAAGTATGCAAAATCCTTGAGCGGATATAGATTGTGTGTAGATGAGTGTGATTGCAAACATGAATGTAAAGCTGAGTGTGAATACATGATGATGAAACGGTAGTCACAACGGTGTAGCGAGCACGTATGCGTGTTTGATTATATCTACAAAATTTGAAAAGTAGCCCAATATAAAGCAATTTTGTCCTGTCAGGCAACGCCAAAAAGTCAAATGCTCATATGTAGTTGTCATGTGTACGTGTGTATGCTACATGCAGCAGTACAATACCCTAATTGACATAGTTACAAAGCCAACGGACTGTACGCATACACAAGTTTTGCGGGTATACACAAATGCGTGTAAGAAGGCAGGAGGTTATCGTAGATCGAATTAGGATATAGACGGTCAATTATCCATTAACCGCGCTTATATAGATATATACATGCAACTGACTGGGAAATTTCTCACATGTATTGGCACGTTCTCACTCCATTTACCCCCCATATATATAACATGCAGGCAGCCAAACATTTAGACCTAGAAGTGAAGCGTTTAGGACAGGGAAAACCCAAAGCAGATGCGGCTGAAGCTATCTTCTCGTTTTTTGAGTCACCCTCATGTAGTGTAATACTTTCTGGACTAATTTTGTTCTCTCGTTGTCATGATGACGTGGTGGAGGAGGTTTGCCGTTCAAACATTCCGTCCACACTGTGTAAATGTATCTTCCTGTTTGCGGATCTTCTACCATCCAAAAGTACAGATGTCAATACCGAAAGTGAGAGACGCAACGCTGTACAGTCGCAGGTGTGAATAAAGGGTTAATTAATATCAAATTGCGTGCTCAGAACATACGCTTGTGCACGTATGTGTATGTCCGATGTGGTCGTTTTTCCTTTAATAGGTAGATTATCAATACCATAAAAATATATAGGTACATACTGGCAACAGTATATATACGTAACACTGCGCTCGCTTCCAAATATTCAAACGCATGTAGATTAACAAAACACATACTAGCTCGACCACATATGGGTATATGCGCTAATTACAAAACTTTGACGTTCTTGCCAGTTGTTTCACAACAATATACAGGGTGTTATCCACTCTGCCTTGAAAGATTTATGTGCTCATATATGAACTCGAGCTCGTAGTTGCGCCATAAGCATTAACATATATGATTAATTGCTCATACATATGATACACAATGTCCACATGCACGTACGCATACAGGTATTTACCTTGCTGAAAAACTTAGTCGAACGTAAGCCTGGTCTTCAAGAGTTATTACAGGGCAACAACTTCTCCCTACTATCCCGTGTGGTTCTTTCGGGGTGCTCATCGCGGAATGATATCTGGAGGGATGGGGCTATGGACGTCATCGTTCATCTATTCAGAGCCACACCCACCATGTCCAAGCATAAAACACGACATCAGATAGTATGTATATTTTATGTGGTGTACATATAGCTACATATAGCTATACATCTATACATTACCTCTGAATACATTAGAATGTTCTCATGTGATGTGAGGATATAGATTGTAGTTGAAGCGCTTTCTTAGTTCTCAACACTGAATGATGCATTGTCATTCTTAAAGTCCATACCCACGATTACTATACAGCTCTGCCACACACTCGCACGTGTCTTTGCCAACAGTACATACACGAGCACGCCAATCAACATACCCACACATATCTTAGTCATACACAAACACACGCAACCCCGCGTAAAGGAAATTACTCTTAAGTATCATTTTATGGAAGTTCTAACAGAGCACGCATGTGCATATGCAACCGTTAAATACAGCTCGTCAAAGCCCTTCAGGAACGACAATTCCTTGCCAATATTCTAGATCTTACGAGAAGGTCCAAGGATGTACCTTATCAACTGAAAACTCTCAAGTTTGTGGTAGAACTTCTTGCGAGTGTGAGCACATTCACCCCCGCATTGGAACAAGACTTTGTAACAGAGAACGGTTATGCGCTACTAAAGAAGGTCATACTGTCTCTGGATGGAGAATATGTCCCCATGCACGCAGGTATAAGAATGTACTTTTTACGTATAGAATGTATGCATGTATGTACAAATTCTTGTTTATGTGTGAAATGTACGAGAGCGTGAGCCTGTTGAGCCTATATCTTTTTGGCACACGCTGGAAAATTTCTAGGAATTGACATCTCGAAGTTGAAAGTGTTGTCACATACATCGGTATGAAGTGCTTATATTATGTGCATGAAGAATATATATATGCATGTACAACATCTTCGTATTGCTATTCGTTTGTGTTGAATATTCTAATGTGATTGTATTCCGGGTGTACTCTCACTTGTACATAAAATTACTTAGGGTCTAAGACCACCCACGATATTCCGTGTTCCTACGCCATCGAACAATCTTGTTATGTATTAATGCTAGAGTTTTGAGGGCAATGAAAGGATTAACATATAAGACCATTTCAGGAAGATTTAGTGCCGCCTACATAGTTTCTAATCGTAAACTAATGTCATCGAAATGTAGTATTGCATCTACAAACACAAAGTATACACATGCACCGATACAATGGTCACACACTGTTGTACAGGTAATTTGAAGGTTGTAAAGCAAGGGCCCACGTCCGAGTCAATTTTGCGTAGTATTCGCAGGGGAAGTGATCCTTCCAATCTTGGGAATAGTAGCATTCCAGATACAAACCATCACTCGTCGACTTTAGATGAGCATGCACAAGAGCCAGACTCGGGCTTTAAAACTACCACTGTAAAGAATAATGGTATGTGTATGTTCAGTGTACATACGTATATGCACTTGCATAGTCTGTATATTAGAATACAAGAATAAATGCATGTCATCAACCTTAAAAGCGACATCGTGCATTGCGATGGACGGATTGTGTGAGAACAATTTGACAAGCTTACACAACTGCTATGATGGTCGATAGTGGTACGTATGTCAGTCATGTGCAAACAATTTTATTTGTTGTGCGATCATGTACATACCGTTTATAATCGATCACGTGAGCGTTTGTGTGTTGGTAACAACGACATTCAACCGAAAGCTCTGTTTACTGTTGTGCAATATATGAGCACGTTAATATGAAATACATTCATAAAGTATACAATCAATTCAAGAATAGTATTTGTTTCCGTTAGCGTAGTAGCTGTCACTCCCGATCTCACTGCACTCTGTTACTTACATAGTCTTAGCTCACTCAAACACCTGTGCAAATAAATACATGGTTACGATGAGTATACCTTGCCATCTTGTGACAATGGTAGATGCGTTGTTTGTCGAACTTCCGTTCCTAGATTATGAAACACTCACGCCATCCCTCTTTCTCTTATCATTTATTTCATAATAACATGTACAGGTGCTCTGACGGACTCACCCCGTCTTCTACTACGTCATCTATTGACCGCAATATCGGAACTATCGCTCGTGAGTGACCGGACAGGCCCTCTAAAGCTCTCTCCTCCAACTGATGGCTACGCCCAGGATCCTTCTTTCGCACTTCCTCAACCCTCTCGTGAAGGTACTCGTGTGACTGTATGTTTATGTACGCTATCAGTGTGAGTTTGTAAGTGCTCATGCTTGTTTTTCTTGTGTCAGACATACGTGTGTAGTGTTGTACAGTCTGCGTCTGAATTTGGACTGGTGCCTGTGCGGTGGTATATACAAGTAGATGGGGGTTGGGGGTGTGTTAGCAGGTTAGTTGTGCCACTACATTCACTCTGTATGATACGACATCGACATGATTCATTGATGTGTTTTTTTGTGAGTTATTTGTGTTCTCGCAGCCTTTTACGTAAACACACTCATACTTGCACATATGCAGCTAAAACAGTAGGAAACCTTGCGGCGTACGGTGTATTGATGGAAGCGTTTGGATCTTCGACTCACGAGTGGATCAAACAAGAGCTGCTTAAGTGCATCATTATTATCATAACAGCTGGTGTGATAGTGTTCATGCTCCGTGTGTATTATTGTATCAAAGTGATTGCTTGTGTGAGGTATTCAGAATGCACTGACTTGTCATAGTCGAAATGATGATATGAGGAGCAATTGGTGAGTGTATGAGTACGTAATTGTGTGTATTTTTGCATGGGAATATCAACAACGTAGCCAATGTACCTGTACTCTGATCGCCCTCACTCAAGCTCAAAGCGTAGGTAGGAATAGGCAATACTCTTAATATATTTTGTTTATTCTCATGGCAATACACCAACACAATCACACACTGATTCACCTCCCAGAACCAGCCAACTACTTCATAACACGGTCGACAGCGCCCCTTACATCCATTGTTAGAGAGATGAATACCATGTCTACGTCTGCCCGCATAGATGTGTACAAACTACTTTCGTATCTAGCATGCAGTGTGAACTACGTTGCGAACCAGGAACTGCAACTTCTCGCCGAACTGGTCGCGAAGACAACTGATGTCTCCTTCATGAAGCTGACTGTCGCTCTAGTGGCTAAACTAGTTAATTTTGACGAGCGCTTCACTAGTGTTCTAAAAGTGGTTCGTGAATATGCACGCACACCTGAAACTATATGTCTGCGCGTGTCTTGCATGTGCCCTGTTTTGTGTTGTAATACAACGTTGCATGCACGTTTTGGTCGTGTTCATGTTTTGCTTGCTCTGGTTCCTTGAGATTGAAAACTTGAGGTTTGTATTTTAAGTCTATGTAATGTAAGCTAGATGTAAATGGTCGCAAAATTTCACCCGCACATAAACATACTCGCACAATCACACACACATATATATACACAATACACGTACGTGCACAGGTCAATATACTGGATGCGTTCTGCTGCCTCATGCGTCGATATCTCCCCACCTCACCGCCAGGAGGTACCACTCGCGATTTGTATGCAAGGACGAATGATCACGCGCGCGTGCACACATCCCGCAATGAATCAAACCTAATGGACTATCACTCTGACAACGATACAGACTTAGAATCTGGTGTAAGTGACACCGATATCACTGGTATCGTTGTTGAGAAGAAGGGCAATGGCGCAGATATGAAGAAGACGTTGGCTACTGTTGTGGTCACTGACGAAAGTTATACTTTTGCTGATAATACTAAGAGTGCAAGTGTATGTCTATGTGTGTATGTGTATACACTTGTATGTATGTATAAGTGTATATCAGAAATGTGCAAGTGTGATCTCACTGGTACGGAAGGGATGGAATTGATTAAAAACTATGTGAAAGTTGGTAGTACCAACGTACACACTGGTTCGATCGCTTACAGGTATTCAGTACGCTCAGTAATACTTGCGAATAGATTCATCACGGTTTCATTTTTAACCATGTACAGTTCTGGGACGTATGTTGATGCTATGCTCGTATTCCCTTATTGGCGTCTCATACTTAACAAGCACACATACACTCTCATCTACTCATTCACACCTGCACAGACGCGCAAACCAGCGACGAAGGCTGAAGCCATTCCCGTAATACTAGAAGGTCTGAGCCTGTTAGTAGGAAAAAATGAAGCGAATCTCGTTATTTTTCAAGGACATCGTGTATGTGCAAAACTATGTACGCTGGATTAGAGACAAAAACGATTGCCTGCATGCTCAACCACACGTAGAGAGGGAAAGAGTGTGTTCCGAGAGTGGAACTCAACTGTGAATACGAATGTATACGGGCATACATACATGCATACACAACACACGCATGCACATGCATATAAGTATCAAAATTCACATATGTCGATGCACTATTGCAATCGCAGACAATTTTTCAACCGTGTTTTCCATATACATATAAGTGCGTATAGCCATTGTTCGAAAAGGTATTCGTACTCATATTCCTCTTGCATCATACTTTCGTGCAGCTAATGCCAGGCCTTATCGAGCTCGTCAAGCACATCGAAACCCGAGTTCCGGCACTACACTTTTGTTCACGTTTGATACAAACAGAAACGTTTTTGGCAGGTGCTGTGTTTAAATCTCTAATGGACCTTAGCGTGTGTGGTATGAGAAGAAGCTCGCCATCAAAACGACGTAGAAGGAGTGCCAGGTATGCATAGTCGTGTGTATGTATGTGTACGCGTGTGTGTGTATGTGTGGTGTTTTGTGTGTGTGATGGGGCTGTAAGATATGGCGATGTTCTTGTACGTTTGTTTTGCTTGAACTCTATACCTGTCATTCATGTACATGCCGACCACTGTGTGGTTAATATATACATGATCCCAGTATGTATACTCCTTATGTTGTTGTATTGCAAACAAACATGCATGTACTTTACAACAAACATACAGGCAACTTCACGCGGACGTAGTGGTGGCATTGATCATCCTTGAGAGTGTGTCACATTTGCTCGTGTGCAGAGCAAGCACCCGCACTCTGTTCAGAGTCAACGGAGGGTTTGCTTTTATTATCACTCAACTAGCAGATATAAATGGGTATTGTCTATAAATATATGTTTGTGTATTGAAAAGAGGGTGAATGTTTTCAATTATGAATGTACAAGCTTGTATCGTATGTAGAATGTATACACCCTTGGCGGTATTTTTAAGAGTATACATATGAAGAAGAACTGCGTATGCATGCATATGATTGGTTGTATGAACACGACATTCACTGATGTGTACGAAGTGCAATGTATCGTATATGAGGGCATCTGCCCCTCCTGATTATATATTCACATACATGAAAATAAACAAAAACGCAGAAGCGGTGGTATTGGAAGTGGTAAGAGATACCCTGTTTCTCTCCGAGCAAGTCTTTCACAATTGGTTGGACAATGTCTCTCTGTCCTATCGGCCTCAATGGCCGAAAATGATGTACTCAATTCCGAATACATGCGAGATAGAGTGGGATACGAAGCATTGGTATGGTTTATAACATACACAAGCAAATTTTTTGTACAAGCACAAACGAGCATATATACACACAAACATATATGACTATATTGATGCGCACTATAAAGTGTCAAGGAAGAAGAGTCTTGTTATGCCATTGGATGTTGAGCACGCATGTATGTCTATCATTCTGCATGCATAAACACGCTAAAGTTATGCCATATTCGCATACACGTACACGCTTGCAGCGTGATGTGGTATCTGCAACAGGGTTATTATCGGAGATGGACACAAACGGTGCCCAGCTTATTTACGCGAATCTAATTGCTATGGCTCTTTCATCAACAACGGCGGATGAGGGCACAAAACTTCTTACGAATGTGAAGGCCTACTCACTTTCGTGTGCGACGTCCTTGTCACCTACACAGAGTCAACGCCATACTCGGTATGATGTATTACTTGAGATATATGCACTTCTAAATATCTTGTGAAGGTGTGTCATCCTGTCGCAAAGAACTGGTGTCCAGTTAAACTTGGTGTTTAGTTTTGTGTTTCTGCAACATGAGTACAGATCGTTGTGTAATGCTAAGTTTTCTCCCTATACAAGTTTCTTACTTCGTTTCTATATGCTGATCATAGCCGTTCGAATTACGTACCTAGAAGTTCTAGCCTTCAGAACGACAACAAAAAAGTTGATAAAATACCACCAGCCGTCCCTCCTCGTCATGTACTAAAATCCGAGAATAACATAGCACGAACTGATAGCTGGTTAAAGAGTACTGCAAGTAGCGAAGATAATGTTCAAGCTATGAGGTTGGATGATAATGGGAGCGATCATATGAGTGAATGTCGTGATATCGTCAATGGGGGTGCGGTATGGACAATGTTAGCGCTTGTTGTACAAACACCCATTGATGTGCAAGTGCGTGTGTTAAGTTTGTTAGTAGGTTGGCTGCATGCTGAAGAGAACCAGCACATGTGCGCAGGTTTTCACGTTGCCGATCTTCTGCTCAGTCTCACTCACCCGGAACAACAGTCCGGGAATACCTCTGCATATTCACAGCAAGACATTCATGAGGTAGGTGTATGTTGCTTAAACTACAAAAGTGCAATATTGTATGTTATATTGGAACGCGCCATCTTTATGTGTGCGTGTGCAGTATTTTGCACGAGACGAATATATCTTATGTGCTACGCTATGTGAATGCCCGAGTGCAAACCCATGATCGTGTGGGTGCATCCTCTCTGACCTGCATCCTCTCTGGCATCCTCCCTGATGTGCATTTACTCGTATCCGTAAAAAAAAACAACTTTACAAACTCTTAATAACTCGCACATTCTGCCTCCCTGCCTACATTCAAACATCCACCAAAACCCTAAACCCTAAGCCCTGCCGCCTTAACATGTTTACTATACCCACACGTATCACCATTCATTTTTACTGACATATAGTCATACTGGTGCATTCACCAACACATGTGCAGGAGCCGCTTCAGCCGATTTTATCTAAAGCCGAAAATTCATGTCAAACTCCCAATCAGCTTGAGATGGTAAGTGGGGATACACCAACATCCACAAATAGAGATACGATAGGACAAGTGCATACGGCTGTGCGAGGGCAAATCCCCATTCAAATGGAACACAGTAGCGTCACAAGTGGCAAGTGGGTGACCGATTCGTCTACATTGCTGGGCGATGGTGTGAGCGTGACTTTGTGGAGAAATGGCGTTTTCTTTTACTTGTTTGAATTGGTTGCCCAGCGCAGTTGTCACCCTTCCCTGCTGAGAAGTGTGCTAGTGATGTATAGAAACAGTATAGATGTCCGCCCGACTGATCATCGCTCATTCGGTAAGAGTACATCCGTTGCTACCTTAACACCCATTGATTACTCAGCGCAGACATCGTTCATAGGAAGACATTCTTCTGTCAATCCTCAACTCGATACCAATGTTTTGGTCGCGGATACGGAACTCGAGGTATTGTATGTATGTACTTTGTATGTTATTATGTAATGTATGTGTATTTTTCTTCTCCATTCTTGCAACCAAACAATACATCACTCTAAACTTGTTTCATTTAGTTAAACCGCCAGAAAAACGTTCCACTTGTACTCTTACTTTGCGCAAGATAGCCTTGAGATATACAATGGTACAATATTGGATGTACTGTGTGTGCACGTGTGTGTAGAATCGACATGTCGCAACCGACTACCGTCAATGCTGGTGTATAGGTTGAAACTGCGTGTATATACTGTGTGTGCTGTTTAGACTAAATCCATAATTATCATTTAGTAATGTGTGTCCGTAATCGTAATGTACGTAGCGTTCTTAATCCGCATTGTTTGCACAATACATGTAATGACTGTGCAACTTCATGTGTGCCTGTATGCCCATTCACGCAGAAGGAAGCATGGTGCACGCAGATCCTGCAGCTGTTACTTCGAATGGGGAACGCATCGTCTCCGGTTGTGCCGCCTAGCATTAACTTCTGTATGGCTGACAATGGATATGCCGGTGTGGTATTGCCAGTCACGCGCACAAAGTCTTGGCCCGGGAATGCGTACACTTTCATGACATGGATCAAAATCGAAAGGTGGTGTGATAGTCCTAGCGGCTTGGCAGATGAGCACATGGTATGCTTAGCACATGTATATGCAGTGTGCAATTGACAATTGTAAGACGACTTATGCGAGCATGGATTAGAATGAACTATTTTTGATGCTCCAGGTTTACCAAATGGGCATGTCATGTATGAATATAGAATGTATGTGTGTGTTCGTATGTTACTAAGAGTGTACAAGGGACAAACAAACTCTTACATATCTCAACGTACTTCCGCAAATTTAAAACCACGTATGTGTCTCTGCATGCACACGTGATCTCAACCGTTCCGTTTTCGTCGTGACCTTTCACACTCAAATGTATGCTCGCATGAAACTATATGGATGAATATATGAACATATTGATGGCAATACATGTGGACTGGATGTTTTGGTAACTGTATGTTCATATATTCATCCATATAGTTTCATGCGAGCATACATTTATGTATCAAAGAATTTCATGCGAGCATACATTTATGTATCAAAGAATCGATATTTGTGTACATGGATCTACATCTGTTCAGTATACTTTAAGTTTTTTTTCTTCACAACGTATAACACTTATACATGCATGCAAATACACCCACAGGTGTGCTTGTATACGATCGTGAGTCCTACTGAAACCTGGCTTTCGGCTACCATCTCGCGGGAAACCGGCTACCTGACAATACGATGTGGCCAATCGCAACTACAAAACAAAACAATCGAGAACACCAGCGATACATCACATGGAAATCATACTAACCTGGTTGCTGAGTTCAACGACCACGTTTTCAAGACTGGTGTGTGGTACCACGTGGCATTGGTCCACTCACGATCCAGACTCAAATCGAGTGTTGCAACGTTATATGTCAACGGCCTAAAGGTGCAAACGGAGAGACTTTCTTACGTCGTAGGCCCTCCTAACAATTCTGCGTCACTCAACGAGGTTGTATGTGTTGTAGGTAAGTACCTGTATGATGTAGCTATATGTATCTGAATGACAATATTTTTGTTATGTTTATATTTGTCCGTACATAGTTGTGAGATGCTAAGCTTTGGGAAGGCCATCTGCAGCCAAGGATTTCTCCGCAAACAATATTTCCACTTTCAACCCGGTTGTTAGTTAATATATGTTCAATAATAATACACCTACATATGGATGGCATTATATGCAACGACTGTACAAACAAATAAGGATAAACCTCGAGTTCTCTGGCAACGCTCATCTTATTCTTTTATTCAGAATTAGAGACTCATATTTTTCCACTCGCTTTACTGATTTTTTGTCATCTATTGCTTACATACAATCAGGCACACCTTATTGGAAAAGACAACAAAGTAATTTACTGTGGGCATGCGGCCCGGTATGGGTTGTATGTGAGGCATTAAGTGCACACGCAGTTTGTGCCGCTTATTTTGTAGGACCCAGATACACCGGAACATTTAGAGGAAAACTAAGACCTTATCAGACATATGAGGTTATCTCTGACCGCACTCTAAAGGTATAGACGTTATTGTTATTGGTTCTGGGTTATGAGTGCAACTTTAACTGAAAACGAGACACCGTGGTGATTTAAAGATACCAAGACTGTCAAGCCAAGGACTGAGATTTTCTGTCACCATTCTTTCATGGCATATATGCGTTTTTTGATACACATTTGCTATATGGATTAACAGTATAAGTGGCATTGTACGCGCATCACATCAGTTATCATGACGATCGTAATGTTCGGTATCTCGTTACCTTCGCGCACGTTCACATACTACTATGTTCACTCTCATCCCACTCTCATCCACACACGCGCAAGTATCATATGTGAGTGCGGTGGAAGGACTGAAATGCCAAAGCAATTGGCCAGTACGAAAGCAAGACGTACTATGACCCACACTTGCGAATGTACACGCTACCCGTACTCATACTCACGCGCACAGTCAATACCAATACACAATTATGTACATACTCATACAATTGTTATATTTACGATCATGGTCACACTTGCGATTGACCTGGGACAGGCGTTTGATAGGTCAGACTTGGCTATCTACAATCTCAACAATGCACAATCAACAATGCCTTCGGAAGATTGTACCGAGTTTGTCCTTCACGTTGCAAATTCGATTCCCCAATCAGAGTTGTCAGCTAAGGACACTGACAGGTAAACGCATAACCATAGGAACGAGCGTCATTCCAATCATTTTCGTAAACAATCAATTCACTAACTGGCAAAAATAGGGTCGTCAAAAAGATAATTATACTATGCCGCATGTCAAGAATATTTGTTTGACGGGAAGCGCGCAAATGTGCATTCTTGAGTATATGTGTACTCTCTATTCGGAATGTGTGGAATTTGAAATGGAAATAAGTGCAATATTTCTGTTGTCTTACTTCTGTCCCGCTTCATCTTCTCTCTTCATTACCTCTAGACCATAAAAAACGCCCTCATAGTAGCATGTTCTCTCATATTGTTAAATTAATACAGGTTCATGAATGGTATGACGTCTGTGGTTAAATCCATGCTTCTGAGTCTGACGGGCAATTTGGAGAAGAGTAGTGGTGGCAGATGTGTGGCAATACGCAATGCTGTCGACACAAGAAGCCCACCCTCTAGCCAGTCCATCCTAGCTTGTACGTGTGTATGCTTGAGCGGGTTCGCGCGAGTTGATTCTTTGAGTTGGGTGAGCAATGGGATAACAGTATATTGTAGCATTCAATTTCTGTAACACACTCACACATCTACGCACATCCTCGTACTCTTATTGTTATACATAGGTGGACTAATGTATGGTGATACTCGAGTACACGACGGCGTGTGCCTTAGCGATGGCGTTCGAATGGTCAGTGGTGTGCGTGTGGTGTTGGATATCATTGAGACATGTAAAGGAATAGCTGATCTGGAAGGTGCACTACGACTTCTCAGCTGTACAGTTCGACATCATGCTTACCTGACGGGCCAGATGGAGGCTCTGTTGGGTTATCAAATTGTAGCAATGGCTCTAAAGAAGTACGTCTGCATTGCTCGTTCGTCTGTTTATACTGACTCCTGGCATGCGTGTTCATGCTGTGTGTCGCGTGGACATTCTGTAATTTTTAGTCATTACCGTTCGATACTGGACTCTAGGAAGATCTACCAAGTTTATGATCTAAGTAGATTTTTTCTTGGTTATGTCTGTGCAGTGTTCTGTGCACATTCATACTGTAGTGTATGGGTGTATGCTTTGTTTATTTTATCAAATGTTCAAGTATGGCATTTTTTGCAAAATTTCACTTACATAGAGATGGATATGATATCAGACATATTGTAAGTTCTTGAGTATGTCTGCGCGCTTATATGCTTTTACACAATCCGTATACGCAGACGCTCGCGTATTCTCTCAATGGGTGTAGTTAATATTCTTTTTGAGCTGGTGGGTTTATCAACAGATGCTGCAACCGGCACGATAGGCAACATCTCGGCTTTTAAGAATTTGTTATTGGACTATGAAATATGGCGGCTTTCGGACCCAGCCGTAAGTACAGCGGTATTTACAAATATCTTGACTCTCATCACAAAAACAAACCAGCTCTGGCGCTTCAACATAAGGCGTTTGCGAAAGTTGCATATCACACAGCGATTGTTGTTCCAGTTAAGAGACGAGACGCTTCCCGAATTGGCCGTAAAGATCATTGTTCAGATTATCGGAAGATTACTGACTATTGAAGGTATGTGTGCGAGTTGAACGCAGATGTTGGAAAACCTGCTAATTCACGTAAGGTTCTAGTTTGTGAAAAGTCGATCAACTAAATTCAAGAAGTACAATCATGGATACATACGCTTCTCCACATCGCATCCAACTGTATCAAGAAGAACCTATTTGATAATCGTACAGGTACAGATGACGATATGGAGCGAATTGCAAGATTCGTAGTCACAACGGTGAATCCAGACCAAGATATCAGTGATCGCCACGTGTTGATGCGTCATCATTTAAGTCAGAGTTACGCACATCGCCCACAGGCAGAAGGGAGTGGCAGTGCGCAATTGTCTTGCAATCTATCTGTCATACAGACTTCCCCTATTGTGGGCGATGGTGGACAATTATCTGGGGGCGGTCGTCCTTTTTCGCCCGCGAAAACTGCAAGTAGTAAACGCGACATGAAAATTATGAAAAGCAAAGAGGGCCCAGTAGTTACTCCGAGAAAGGTATGTGTATGTATATACCTGTATGTAGAGGCAAATGTATATGTGTATCTACTTTCGTTTTGTTAGAAGGTAGTCAACATTTGCTGAAGTAGAACTATAATTAATTCTTAATGACGAGCTGTTACATGAACCAACTATATAGTTTGTGGTTCCATGCGAAGTTGGATGTCTTTGTCCAGTGTTGTCAATTTACACTTGCCCTGGAGCGGGTTGCACTGTGATTAATCAGATCTTCTAGCTGCCCAAGGTCATTGTTGACGTTACAGTTGCGAACAGATGTTGCGCATAGTAGTGAGTATATGTACATGTGGTTCCATATTTGTTCAGAATACGTACAGCGTAGTCCTATATTCTCTTCTAAGTCGCTACCTCATACACAGGAAGATGTCGTCACATGCATATATATAAAAAGACAACGTATACACCTCTGTTATATCGAATTTGCAATAACAGCAGTACGTACGTACAGAGACTAAATACGAACACCGTATAGTTTACACGCTCCTGTAATTCATAGATACACACTTACACACTTGCCCGTCGGTTGTGAAGTATCACCCGAGTCGTGGATGTTATATTTACATAGCACTACATATACAAAAACTTAAACACGCCAATTCATTCGCATATCTATTCGTTGAGTAGGTTATTGTGAGAAACTTTTTCCTCGAAGAACTTCTATCGTTCCTGGACAATGAAGGGGATAAAGGTTTGGCCCGAGTGTTACATATATTCGGAGTGCAGTGGGTAATGCTATTTATAAATGAAAACACTGATCAAAAATCACTGATTCTGGCGTTGCGGCTGTTGGTCATGTTTCTCATTCAAGCCAAAGATCGCAATGCTGTCCTCGCCCAGTTCAGGAAAAACTATCAAGGTTTGGCAGCATGACATGTTTCGTAATCAAGAATGTACATACATTTTCCACTGTTCTTTCACAAACAAATAATCTACCTGTATATATGCGCAGGATTCCTTCGGTTGGCACGTGGCTTGGAGCCGCACGCTCGGTGTGAGCAATTGTACTTTTCACTGTTTGCACTTCTATTGGGTGTCAACATATCAGACATTCCTTTTGGTCTCTCGTTGGATATCGCAGCCCTCTACAACTTTTTCTCCGTAAGACAAGTGCTATGTATTAGTGGTTGTTTAGTTCGTACGTGTATTACTTGTGTATGTGGCTGTGCGATATATGTAGTCGAATTGCGTTATACTTTGTACTCGCACAAACTTCTGCCCGCCTTGCCACAAGTACACCCTGGCGCACGTAAGCTCGCATTCTATCACACAGGATACACTTACTTTGTTGCACACGCGCATACAATCACCACGACATACACGCACGCTTTACGTAGATGACGACTAAGGTGACATTTGCTGAACCTCAAACACTCGTACTTTTGATGGAGTTGGAGAGATCGCTGCAACACACGTATCTTTTAGAAACACAGACCGCTGAAGAGGATCTTCCCCACCCAGCCTCAGAATGGGAGATTCCAGAGACTGAAAAGGTATATCGTATACATGCTGGTATATGTGTGCTTGCAATGCAACACACACACACACACACACACACACACACACACACACACACACACACACACACACACACACACACACATCCATCCATCCATCCATCCATCCATCCATCCATCCATCCATCCATCCATCCATCCATCCATTCATCCATTCATCCATCCATCCATTCATTCATTCATCAATCCATATATACGTGCGTACAACTATAGGATCGCATTGAGATAGTGGCGGTGACCAACATTCTGTTTGTGAAGCATCTATATACGTCCTCCCGCCATCCGTTCTACTACAGTACATCCTTCATCACAGCTCTCATTGGGGTTCTCTTCCCTAAGCCCCTCATTAGTGTGAATAAAAAACGCACGTCTAGTACTACCTCCGCAAGCCTGTATGTTTCACTATATGTATATCTACGTAATCTCATGTTTCTAATTGGAAATATCTTAAAATCTGCAACGAGACAAATATAAATATCCCCCTCTCGCACACTCACTCACTCGTATACACATACATTCACACACTCAGTCACAGCCATGTAGTCAAGGATGGCATTTGCACTGTGCAGTTACTTGACAATCCTGTAGCGGGCCATGTGATAGAACTTCTGGTTAACATCATTTTGGATGTAGAGCCAATTGACGTGACCCATGGTGGTAGCCAGACTAGCAGAGGGAGTACAAAAGACGGTATACATGTGATTGGCAAGTGTGTATGTGAAGTGTGTCACGTGGGCGTTTATATGTTTTCTAGTTCATTTTCTAGCTTAGATCGTACATACAATATACGAAAAATGTATACATGTTCACAATATCATATACATGAATATACGTGTATACTACGACGCACACAGACAGCAACGTCAATCGAACTCCACGACGAGAGTCGGTAGTTTTGTCAGATGGTTTGGTTAAAGGCACAGTGAATGTGATTGAACATGTTCTCGGCGCTATTCCAGCTGTGGATGAGGTGTGTGGAGTACGTTTTGGGTTGTCTAGTGTGTGTGTTTTATTTTATTTGCAAGTAACGTACATCTACTTTCATGCGACTCCACACATACGAATGACTCTACAAATGTTGCAATGTCCATTGATTTCTTTCCACGAATACTACCTAGCGTATGGCATGTGATGTACACCTTATATCCAAGCGATGAACTTGGGTATTATCACTAAGATACACTAACTTTGCTGTCAGATGCACTAACTCTGTATGTGTATAGTTTGCCGTGCATGTATATATTTGCGCTTCAGTTTGGTTCTTCTAATTGTCTGTCCCATAAAACACTAATATTTACCGCAGCCGCTGGCGATAGATTTCCAAACAAGACTGTTCACATCCATTATTGAACATGTCGATGCAATGTCGTCCGAGCAGGTATGTATATGTACTCCAACGTATAAGAATATTGCCCCACTCATGCACCGTGATACATACTTGTACAGTAATTTATAGGTCCAATGTGCTAGTGCCTGTGTTCGTGAAGCATTATTGATGTGCACACTTAGTTCTTTTTATTCCCCTCTCTCCCAAGTCCATACAACAAATATACGAACAATATGCATATATATAACAGCTGGTTAGGTACTTGACTGTGAACGAGGGTAACTTTGCCCATCTGATTTGTGTGGCTATTCATATGGCGGATACTGTGGTGAATGGAACATTCAATGGGCCGAATTCTCGTGTTTGGGGGTTTCTTGTACGTATACTTGCAGATATGGAACACCACACAACCTTGGAGACTGTCCGTTTAGTTCAACGTCTACATCGAAGGTGTTTGTTTTGTTGTGATGCGTGTGTGTGTGTTCTTCATGAGTATTTCATTGGCTGCAGCAGTATGAGCCCCATATGTACTTATATACGTATGGATATACAAGTAAGAAACATTTACACCTGAGACCCATACGCACGTGTAGCAAAACCTCTATTCAGTATGCACATTCAACAACCAAACACCAAACATCAAACAACCAGCACTCACATCATAGCACAAACTAACCCCTCACATCTATCTAACTCTACATACAGCTTGAACGTTTGCATTGTCAGCTCACTTATGAACATTGATGTAACATCATCCGAACTGGAGTCGGTGCTGTCTGATCTGTTGGACATACAAAACGTAGTATTCCAACCGACGAACAATGATTTAGAGTTCCTTGAAACTTTAACGAAGATATTATTAGAAATACTAGAGAATAAGCGTGCAGTTGGGCGCGATGTAGCGTTTAATCTGTGGAAACTCATGTTCCTCCAGAAGGTAGAAGAGATGCGTAGTATCTCAACTGTATTAGGCCCAAACCATGAAGTTTTAGGTAGGACGCTGCGTGTGAGTGGTTGTAATTGTATGAATGCGTATGAATGTACTGATGCAGTTCATTCAAGCAAACTCGGGCGTGGAATCGACGTGCGAAAAGTATTATTTTGTGATTAAGCACAAGTACGTATCTCTTACAATTTGCTTGATCATTTGACCAATTGTTTTATATCTAATTTGTTAATCTCTATTTCATGTTTTTGTCGTTAATTCATGTACGATGTGTAACGAATAGACCTGTATGACGTCATCTTTGAGCTTCTGATGAGCAATGCAGTTGAAGGATTGGGTGAATATCTTTCCAGCAAGCACATTACTCGTGATGGCCTTACGCGGAATTCGTCTGGGGGATGGCTCCACTATTCCAGAAAGGTATGTTTCTTTGTTTATGTAAATTTCGTCTCTATATGTACAGCATCGATGGTTGTTGTCCGATAATTACAAGATATATCACATGTACATACTCGCACTATCATACTTCGCAGGTGGCTAGTGTTCGCGAATACTCGAACGTACAACGGAAGCACTCGCGAGCAGCCACAATGCAGCTTCAAATAAAAAAAGATGCAAAAATTGTAGACACGATGCGAAACCTCAGAGGTCAGACCCTCACGACTATAGAATCTATTCATACATACGAAAGCACAATGTATGGTAAATACCGGCAGCATTATTTGGACAGCCAGAATTATACCTCTATTCGCGCGAAGCACCTATTTAGAGATTTGTGGAGAGAGAGAGGTTTGTATGGTGCTGAGATTGAGACCGGCGCCTACTGGAAACTGGACGTCATTGAGGGACCTTCCAGAGTGCGGAGGCGAATGTGCAGGTATTCATATGTGAACTATGTGTGTGTGTGTGTCTGTGTGTGTATGTTTTTCTATTGAAACAATCAGGAAGAAACAAGTACCAATCGATCTGCTATGATACTGACGGTCGACGTTCGTGGATTGTGTTTAGTTCTGCATGTCCACCCACCAATATCGAGGACAGTTCGCAACACATTTTCCTGCGAGCTCATAGTACGCATTGCTCTTTCATACCAGAAATGTTTAAATTTTACATTGCGACTATACCACGTGTGTTGTTCATAACGTATAATTGTGTTGTGAACGTTGTAGTTCTATATGCCCATTCGAAGCATGCAAGCTCCGATATCTGGAAAGAGATGTCTCCGTGTATCTTTGTTCATAGTTTTTACTTCCGTATTTTTGATCTTTATGGACGATTAAGCAAAAGAACGGAGGTACTGATGTATGTACGCTATGTACAACGAAATGAAGAGTTTATCTTGTTCATCCTACATACATATTTTTTTATTGCTATGATTTGATTTCTCATTTTACTTTGCGATTTTTTTTCGGATGTATCTCCAATTGAAGAAACTACGATTTTGTAGAAACGTATGCATCTCTGTTGACGGATGGAGAAAATGCGTTAGTGCAGGTGAGCGTGGTGTTGTATATGACTAATATCGAAAATATACACGAAACTCGTAGTCCAATGTATGTAAACCTTTAACGGGTGGAAAGAATGTTTTGCGTCATAGCATTTTTGTGTCATATGTACAGTGTCCATTGTTATGCATACCAGTATATACTCACAATTAGTTAGACGCTTTGAGACTCTTGTTCGGTGTGGAATAGTCTGATATCAACCCATGACTTAAATATCCAATGTTGACCTGTCTGCTTATAGCATAATCATAACATAATGAGATGTAAGCGATTATGTTATACATTTGGTATTTGAATAATATTTGATTTTAGGTAAACGCAAATACATCTTTCCCTTTGAGGGATCTGCTCATATTTAAATTGAATTGTGTAACTTTGTAATATATTATATCCATGTACGTGCATGTAAACATATGTGCGTGTGTATGTGATTGTGTACATGTGCGTGTACGTGCATGTAAACATATGTACGTGTGTATGTGATTGTGTACATGTGCGTGTACGTGGTATACGTAAACATGTCCGTGTGTATGTGATTGCGTACATGTGCGTATTGCGTATACGTTGTGTGCACATTATAGTCAGGAAGTCCATCTCAATCCATTTGGCCGGACACGGCGGATGGACAAAGCACTCTGGAGACAATAACTTTAAAAGAACAAGAAGTTATCTCTGAACTATCAGAGCTTAAAGTATGTGAAAACATTTGACATAAAGACAAGCTTATATACACTCTTATATCAATATTGTCTGCCTATGTGTATATATTTACATACGTATATATGTAATTAATACTCATGCATGTAAACTCGTGTATATATACGACTTGCGTGTGTTGATATTACATACGTACATTTGCATCAAGAAGCAGTCATATGTATACTATAATATCTCATGCGTGCGCATGTGTTTACATCAATGGTAAAATACCCATCATACATTATCCAACGTCGTGCTATAGGCGTCAACTAGTACATGAACAATACATACAAAGCATAAAAGATAATACCTATTTCTCACATTATCTTCGTGTTTTCGTGTTTGTGTATCATGTATAAAAGGTGTTCTCGTCCGATGCGATTGCTCATAAACTGGAGACTGATGAATTACAGGTATGGTCCTTGTATTTTGTACATATGATTTCACCATCTTCCACATGTATATCTGTACAGGCATGTTCTCGTACGTACGTAATTCATGCATGTTTTCATCTATCTGTCCATGTATCCTTTCATTTACACGTCCACACGTGCATATGTTTAATTCATTTACTCCTATTGCAGAACGAAAAAAAAGAAGATATTGTAAACATTAATACATCAACTGGAGTGTCTGCGCCTGACCAACATACACAGAGCGAAGATGATGTCCTTGTTGAGGATCCTGCAGGTACATTATGGTGAGAGTAGTACATACTTCTGTAACTGTACTATTGACTTTGCACGTTTACAATAAGTACGAATAAGTGAACGTACCCATAACTTCATACACATATATCACACAGACGCGAATACAGGAGATATTGACTCTATTCAGTCTGATGGCGAAGAAGGAGAAGATGTTGACTTTGACGACGAGACGGACAACATGACCATTATGAGACAATTGGAACCAGGGGATACCATTCAGTTTTGTTTCAACTGCAGTCGTATACAAGGATTAGATACTACGGATAGTGTGCTTCTATTGTGCAAAGTATGTGCATATCTTCATGTGTGCATGTCAGTATTCATTTCTTTCAATATGGAATGCATTGCGCGCTCTGCTCCGTTTCTGGCTCCATTGCAGTTTTCAAAGGGTTGTCTACTGGGGGACCGTGCATTGTTTTGTGAAACTCATGTCTAGAACCAAATACATTTGTTTGTGAATGAAATGGGTGCAAAAATATTGTTAGTCTTGAACCATAGTTCACATCATATTTGCTTCCGACAGCGCAACATCTATATAATCGATGGCTACCGGTACGTTTATGATCATGTGACTCAGAAGAGTAACATTATGGAGGTAGCGATGGCCATGGCTGAGCTTGGTGATGCCTATAAACCAGTTGTTCCTAAGTTGGCGGATAATTTTGGTGGAGGTACTTATGCATGTATGAGTGGCATCTTGTGTGATGCGCAAATGCATCATGTATTGGCAGGTTATATGCTTGTATTGATAGATACGTATGCACATGAGTGGTTTATCATTTCGTGTCGTTAGCTGTCGATACGTACGCCATACTCTACCATTTATTGTACGCTACTTTTCTTGCGTTCTACTAAAGATGGGTCTACGGAAGTGAAGTATACGAAAACGGAGATTGGTGATGACAGTGGAATAATTAGATGCCCGTACAACGAAGTACACGAAGTCCACAAGAGAAGGTACACACAATATACAAAGTACATAGATACACACATATTGACATAGCGCTCGTACTCGCTCGTACTTGTTACAAAGTATTGGAATGAAGAAGATACTGTGGGTTTTGTTATTAATGTCGTACGCACAATAATGAATCGACTAAGACATTATGTAAGACGGAGATTAGCAATGCTGTCGGTGTGTACCTATACATGTACACGTAACACAATTGGTAGTTTATATGTATTACATACATATGGATCATATATACACACACCGGCAGACGTAAGTGTACCTGTCTGGACGACAAGCCGTTTACATAAAAAATACTGTACGTAAAAACACACATGGATGGAATTGGTGTAACAACACACATTGCCCCAGCTCACCCTCGTCCTTAAATCTAATGTGTTGTTCCTCGGTTACCCTCATTTATATTTGCATATGTCGCCAATGTTATATGACATGCAGGTTTCTGTTGCGTGAGGTGGCATTAGAGATCTTCTCTGCAGATGGGCGTGACCATCTCTTGGCGTTTGATAAATGTGATAGAGACACAGTATACAAGAAATTGGTACAAAGCACTGTGGGCTCGTTCTCAAAGACATTATCCAAGGTAGGCAACGACATTGTGCCAGTATACATACAAGTTTATTTCTCAGTTGTCTGAGATTTCTTTAATCGAGCTTGAAGAGGGGGGGGGGATTGTACCATCAGATCGCTCAGATGATTTCTCAATATCTCATCTGTTTTTATTTTCTCGCATTTTATTTCTGTATTACGTATGCGCTCATTCATTTGTGAGAGAATAGGGCATTCTGGATGCTGCTGGAGCGACCCTTGCACTGGCTGGTGTAAAAGAGTTAGCCGAGGAGTCAAAAGGCGTATTCTCACAACTATGGGGTGAACGTTCCCCTACACAGGTACATAGACATTGATATACGAACGAATACATTTCGCGTAACGCGTTCACAGGAGTTATATTAATCTACAGGAAGCTTGTATTTACAATCTACTTACAACCTTATATGCTTTACTCTATCACTCTGTTAGCCGCATATGTACGTGCGCTGGCTCTCCGTAGAAGTTACTAGCTTTCGAACATTTACCGATTGATTTAGCTTTTATGCATACCATACTGTAGAGATGGGTTGCAGGAGAGCTGTCTAACTTCCAGTATTTGATGTGGATCAACACCATTGCGGGGCGTTCATACAACGATTTAACTCAATATCCGGTATTCCCATGGGTGCTTGCAGACTACACCAGTGATAGTCTGGACCTGAACGACCCAAAAACATTCAGAGATCTCACAAAGCCAATGGGCAACCAAACACCTGAAAGGGCTACTTACTATAAGCAAAGGTCTGTCTGTTTAGTTTGAGGTTCTTGCGTAAAATGTTTTTATTTATGTAGGTCGTTTCTGGTTTGGCCGTATCTCTTATGAAATTACTGGTTCGTACACGTGAGGGTGTTGGTTTAAGTGGTACGTATTAATTTGGATTCTTAGTACTCATAGCTGGGAAGGCACTGACGTGTCCATCCCATATATAGCATAATATAGTCTAGACTAGTCGATCTGCCAGTATAGAATATCCCAACAAACATGTATAATACACATCTGCCGGTGTATCTAATATAACTTTGTCGCTGTATTTTTAGATACCAGAACTGGGAGGATCCTACGGGTGAAACACCGCCATTTCACTATGGAACACATTTTTCGTCTGCTATGATTGTCTCGTCTTATCTTATAAGAATGGAACCGTACACTCAGATGTTTTTGACTCTACAGGTATACAATATTGCATATTGTGTATGTGGAAGCCTATAGGACGCATTTCCAATGTTTCGGTATATGCTATTATTATTATGTTATTAGCGTCGGTAAATGTGTGTCCATAAATCTAAATAGTAAATGTCTGTACGTGTTTGTAAGTATATATGAGTATGTCCACTCATAGTGCGTGGTTATATATATTGTTAAGTATTGCTTGTTTAAGACTTGTACCAACTTTTTCCCTACCAATTTTAATAAATTGAATAAGACAACACACTTACCATACATGTAAGCATCACATATATACTGACGTTTGCAAACACAGAAATACTCACACTCGTGTTTGTTGCGATGAATACGGACAACCCTTTACAATGCTAATAGGGTGGACATTTCGACCATCCTGACCGTATGTTCCACTCGATTAAAGAGGCATGGGACAGTGCCAGTAAGAACAACACTGCAGATGTCAAAGAATTGATTCCTGAGTTCTACTACCTACCAGAATTTCTAAAGAATTCTAACCGATTCAGGTCAGACTAGGTGTTAGTGTTCGTATGTCATTGTGCAAACACTGACGATAATTTGATTTGTGTGTATGACCATGTTTAGAATGCTCACGAATGACGTGCACACTTGCACCTACGCTCACACATACAATACAGACTTGGGAAAAAACAGACAGGCGAATCATTAGATGACGTGACTCTACCTGCATGGGCTAAAGGTGATGTGCACGAGTTTATAAGGAAGCACCGTCAAGCGCTTGAAAGCCCATATGTCTCAGCTCACATTCATCAGTGGATCGACTTGGTATTTGGGTACGTATTTGTTTACGAATGTGTGTTTTTGCATGTGGGTAGCATGTGGGTATTTGTGGGGTGTGTGGCGTGACTGATTCCACAACGCAGGCAACGTGCAATAATAACACATCTAAGCACGCATTGTTCTCAATACAAACTTACTCATCCTTGTGTATACCTTTGTATACTCGGCCGACGATATACTGGAAACAAATATTCTGCATGCACGACTATACATGTAGATATAAGCAAGTGGGGGAAGATGCTCAAAAAGCTATGAACGTATTTCATCATCTCTCGTACGAAGGTGCTGTGGACATTGATCAAATTTCGGACCCGGTTCTGCGGCAGGCCGTCATTGGTATAATAAACAACTTTGGACAGACCCCAAGACAGGTACAAAATACGTATGACATACAACATCCACATCACATCTCTCAATTTTTGACTCATTGTAGTTCTCAATCACATTTGGATGCGTATACAATGATACATAAATATATTGTTTTCTATGCTGTCAGGTGTTCAAAAAGCCACATCCATCACGCAAATTAACAACCGGAGCTACATCCATGCAAGCAAGTAATCAAAACATGGCATTGATTGGCGGAATAGGTGATTTAGCACAGACACTGCCACGCACAGTGGTAATATACCCGGAACAATTGAGACCAACTGCTCTAGTAGTGAAGGGGTTGAGGAGTGGCTCAGGAGTCGGTGATATTGCCTTAGTGGAAAAGGGCGGCGTCGTAGCAGTGGGTGTGCAACAGTTGGTGGTTGTCAAGACTACAAATAGGTATGCGCAGCATATACGTGTACGTTTTGATACCGGTATGTCGCTTGTTGTTGTACTTTTTATTATGTAACATTTATTTGTATTTATACTTGCATGCTTTTTCCGCCCTTTTCTCTATCTGATGGACCGGTACACGTTTCGTTTAAGTAGTTTCGGCCGTGTTTAAAACGTCGTTGCCTGTTGCTTATAGGTTTCTCTCGTGGGAATTTGGGGATAATTCCTTGAGATTGATGCGAATGGATAACGGGAAGTGTATAGGCGCATGTGAGAATATGCATGTCGGCCGTATTTGTGCGGTCACCTTTGCGGACGAACAGGTTGTGTAAATGTGAAGTGTGAGTGCACTAGCTTATAAGCCGTCGACCTGTTACAGTAGTAGCTGAATGCGGAATCTGTTTTCTATTAGTGTAAACAGCTGTAGTGTTAGTATTCTGAAATATATACGTACGTGCTATCCCTCACTCATGTCCTCTATCCTTTTCTATTTCTTTCTGATTCTGACTTGGCACAACTGTGTCCAGGTGCTTATTACAGGTGGTGAAGACGGGTGTGTGAATGTCTGGCAATTTGCGGACCACCGTACTATTGCGAGCTCCCGCGTGCCGTTGGATGTCACACAAAAACTACTTCAGACTTTGCACGGCCACACCGGTCCTATCACAGCCGTCGCTGCATCCAGGCCTTATAGTGTAATTGTGTTTACTGTGTGTGTGAAGAGTATTTGTTCGAGTGATGAGAGTACTTTGTATGGCTTCATGCTTTACGTTATAAATGCCCATGTGTATGATGTACCTGCGAGTAAAAACTTGTAAATGTTTAATTTGCAATATGCAGGTTATACTGTCAGGGTCACGCGATACTACATGTATGATCTGGGACCTGAACCAAATGGATTACATACGCCAATTGAGAGGCCACACAGAGCCTATCACAGCCATCATTATAAACAATCAATCTGGAAACATAGTCACGTGCTCACGTGCTCAAGTTAGGCTCTGGACCATCAACGGAGAGTTGTTGGCGAAAAGGTACTTATGCTAAGATGATTCTTTTTAGATAATACTATGTACAATCCGTAGGCAAACACGCACACACTCATAACGGTAAATATACACTGATTAAATGTGCGGTTGAGGCAACCTCAAATGTACTCATATAGAAAACGCCCTGGGTTGTATACGGATATTGAGACACTGATGTACATGAATTCATATTCACAGGAACATTACGCGGGCTGACCTGGCGATCACATGCTGTGTGTTGAGCGAAAGTTCGGAATGGGAGTCGACTGGTGTAATTATCACAGGTCATGAGAATGGCTCTGTTTGTGTGTGGAGAATATCATTCATACCAAACTCTACTTCACATAAACATATCCACAAAAGTGATGGAAACTGTGTTGACTCTAAAAACGAATCCGTTCCGTCAGTGACAGATGGCGTGCGTGTGGATTCCGTTGCTGCCAGACATTCATCGTCAAGTAATTGTACGTATGCATTCACATGTATATGAGAGGTGAAAGAAATATATATATGTACCTGAATGTATCATAGCTGTGTCGTCCCTCCATTCAGCTATCAATGCGTACGTTGTGTGTACGGCCTTTCCAGCATCTGCAAGGTATAGATGATAAGAGTAAACAATGTGTATGCTAGGAAGTGCCTATTGTCTGTACGCTTACGTAAACACAAACAATGCGCACGATACAGATTCCAATGATGCGCTACTGGTGGATGTCGGCTATGTCGGCACAAAAGAATGTGTTCGGAGATTTGTCATGGTCGCCGCACTACGAAACGACACCGCACAGGCAGTTACATGTCTGCGCCTCAGCAGAGACCTCAAACGCCTGTATGTTGGAGATGCAAATGGATGTATAACGCAATGGGCCCTACCCAGCTCTGTTGGTAAGTAGCTCAGTGTGATTTTACTTTAATGCCCTGCAGTGGCGCGAGATACAATTCTGTGCTCGTTTACGTGATGTTCCTGATTGTGTAGTAATACTGTCAATGTATCTTACTTGGTGCTGTGCCCTGCAATCACTCGACGCCCACTTTCAACATACAGGTCCGTTCCAAAGTGACTGGGAAACGTTGGAGGAGCAAGAGATTTGTAGCTCATGTGAAACGCCGTTATCATCAGAACTAATGTACGTTAATTTGTGTAGTCTCTTATTGTGTAGATATGCAGTCCCTGATAGGTTTATTATAATAGATCTCCATACATCTTTTATTGAATATTGCATTAATTATGAGATGCGCTGGGAATCACGTACGTATATGTATGAAAGCACAAGATTCATATGACTTGTCTTATTCTTACATATTTTCCCTTCCCTCCATACGTCGTATGTATAGTGTGGAATGCCAAGACTGCAATGGCTATTTCTGTGGCCGCTGTGCACGGTTCTCTGCCATCCTTCCACTTAAACGTATCTACCAACCAACTAGCGTATGCAGGGTAAGTCACCATAATAGCTTCATATTTTATCCTACATGCACTCTCTCCCTCTCCATTATAATATACTCGTTTAATGTTCGCTTCACAGCGATTTACCACACCCTATGCACACACAATATCGAACTTACCAAGATTGAATCCAAATTATTCCGCTCACTCTCTCTGACTCGAAATTACACTCGCGCTCATGCGTACACACGTAATCACTCTAACTCTCACTGCGTTCTACAACAACAGGATTGTTATACTTCACAGTACGGTGCCACTGTTGGTGTTTCCCAATGCGAATAACAGACTCGCCAATCCCCTAACAATCACAAAGATGATAGATTAAGCACAGATCAACTTTTAATGTAAATAAAAATATAATAAGCACTTTAGTGAATGCTAATACCGTTTTGTCTCAACTCGTAACAAGCACTAACCAGAGTAAATGTGAATGTACACGTGAAAATAAAAGGTTGTACATTCTAACAGAAAAGGTACGACGAACACGTAAAACGGGTGTTCGCCGCAGAATGAGGGTACTCAGATAGAGAGTGGAGAGTCGATTAAAAGGTTGTAAAGAAGGAATTTCCCATTGCGTACGGAACGAGAGAGAGGAGACAGGCAGAGACAGAGGGAAAGACACACGCTCAGTAAAGAGACACACAGAGAAACAAGCACAGACAGAGTCACACAGAGAGACAAAAACGCAGAGAGAGACACAAACACACATACCCACACCTACACCCACACCCACACCCACACCCACATTCACAAACACACCCACAAACACACCCACATGGAAACTCAAGGCATACACACACACACACACATACACACACAATACACAGAGAGAGAAACACAGAGAGAGAGGGAGAAGGAGAGACTGCGCATGTGTAGATTAGCGTTGCAATGAGCACAGCACAACCGCAGCACAGGTTTGCGCGTCATCACTTTTACGCAACGTCACGCATATGGGCTGACGGCCGTGTGTCGGGACAGCACAACGGATAGGCACACACACAACTACACACAAATACACACAAATATATATATACACACACACGCACCAAATATCTTAGTACTCATAGCTGGGAAGGCACTGACGTGTCCATCCCATATATAGCATAATATAGTCTAGACTAG
>JAWQFL010000016.1:138888-150802 GCA_033442365.1 Creolimax fragrantissima | reverse complement strand
CTACACACACTCAACACACACACTACACACACACTACACACACACACACACACACACACACACACACACACACACACACACACACACACACACACACACACACACACACACACACACACAAACACACACACAACACACACACACACACACACACACACACACACACAAACGAACTCATACGCATATACTCCTCTCCCACCCCCACGCACACACTGTCTCTCTCCTGCCTGCAAGCGACCAACGCATGACAAACAACAAGATCAACAACAACAACAACAACACAGTGTATGTACCATCACGTACATGCGAAAGTAGACAAAATCGATCAACACTCCTCTAATCCGTACCCACTCCTCAGCATCTAGCTATGTGGCACCCGTTGCGAACGTTGCTTACGAAACACCACGCTGCAACGCATTCCCGTCATTGGTCTGCTGTCGTATCGCCTTTTCCATCATCTTGTGCTCGGACAGCTGAGAAAACAGGAGCGTACACACAGAAGAATTCGTTTTCGACCGCAGGTGCACTGTTCAGTTTAACATTACATGTCCCAAAATCGTCTTCCTCTTCGTGTATCCTCACACCTGCGCGCAAGTACACAGTACCAGTGAACGGTGAGTGGCTTTCTCCTGTGAATGTTAGTTTCAATCGTCGTGACGCCATTGTGTACAGTTTAGGTGTTGGCTTAACCCAGGATGAACTCCAATACACCTGGGAAGACCACCCTGAGTTCTCTGTGTTCCCTACATACCCATTCGTACTGGCCTTCAAAGGTGACTCGTCCGACGTAGTCTCGTTTCCGTCACCTGCGATGAGTCTTTGGGAGGATATTCTTCGGCAATATCCACCTCTACCCAAAGGAAGTCTGTTGGATGCCGAACGACACATGGAGATAAAAAGGCCTTTTCCTGTACAAGGTGGAACGTTTAAGATGTTCACAAAGTTTACTGCGTTGACGAATAAGCGTAATTTTGCATACATTGAGACGGAGCAAAAGATCTGTGACACGAGTGGCGAAGTCGAGTACGCCAGGATACTCTCGGGAACAGCGGCTATGGGTCTCTCGGAGTACGATACCTTCGGTAGAACTCAGTTCCAGGTGTGTACATGCTTTCTTTTAAATTCTGAATCCGCGTAGGAATGTGTATGTAAATGTACGTTTTTGCAGCTGTTCGCATGATTTGTTCAACAGTACCTAAAACATTGGAGGGATTTTTTGTCGAGTACGTCTTATCCGCAAGGCGATAGGTGAAATTGTATACTGGTGCGATAGCTATAGTACATAGGGTTGAGCAACACAGATTTGTACAGAGGTTAGTTATATTGCTCTTACTTTTCAGTACAGTTCTCTCAAATCTTGTTTCCATGAACACAAAAAATTGTGTATACCGTATCCGCTAGAATATGTTAACTTTCAAATAGTCTTGATGTGCAATGTAGTCACACTATGTACATAATCATAGTCGACTTAAGGTTAACAATGATAGGAAGTCTGCTGAGAATGATGCAACTACTTCCAAATCTACACATGTTTTGGACAGTATCATGTGATTACGTCTCGTCGCAGCGTGCAATAGAAATGGTGATCCTAATATGTAAATTCCAACCTATACATTTATTTCACTGTCATTATCAGCGTGTTCCACGCCCACGCAGACCATGTGACCATAGCATTGATACTAAAGTGGGTGAACATCAGAATCTACTCTATCGACTCTCAGGCGATTACAATCCATTGCACGTCGATCCTGAGGTTGCCAAGGTATGTTGGTTTAATTCACCGGCAGGCGTTCGCAATTTATTGCATATGCTACTTGATTGTGTATACTGTACTCGCAAGTATATTAGCCAAACACGTACGTATGTTGTATTTGCGTGTATATAGGACGTTGGCTTTCCTGGACCGATCATTCATGGACTATGTACTCTGGGCATTGCGACCGCTAAAATTGTAAAGGTCTGTGCATGGCTGTGTTTTGTTGTAGCACTCACTCATACACTGGTCGAGTTGATGATTTATATATACAACAGTTTGACAATGAAACCATGCTGTTTCTTAATTCCCGTATACATACGTACTATATGCAGTTGTTTTCCACCACTGACCAGACACTGTTCAAAGGTATACGAGTGCGATGGACGGCCCCTGTCTTCCCAGTATGTGTGTTCAAATCAAATTAATATGCACATTCAGATGTGATACAAAGCAAACTAAATATGTACATTCAGATGTAACACAAAGCCCACCGAAAAATCAATTGAGGGGTTCACTTTTATGCCAGTTCCGGGCATGTTCACAATCTAGTAACAATATGTACACTCACTCACGCATGAACACTCATACACTATTCCATTCTGTAAAAATAGGGTGACCATCTACGAATTGAGATTTGGCATGAAGCTGGATCATCGAGAATTTTATTCGAGGTCATGGCAGCTAGTGATGAGTATCCAGACTATAGGCGTGTCATCACCAATGCTTACATAGACTGCCATAGCCCCCCGCAATTCGCATTTTCGTATAACTCAGATGAACAGATAACGGATACAGAGATCTAGTGCACACGAATATGATGGGTGTGCAATCCTCTTTTTATAAGCGTGTAGGCTTATTACCAAATTTTCTCTCTTTTTCGTTGTCCGTACTTGATCTGAATACCTTTTATTGATACCGTTCATTAAATTTTCTGCGGCCTTTTATCACATAACAGAACTGTATAAATTCATATATGCTTCCTAGTCTGAAAGTCAGACGTGAAACAGTCGTAAATGTGGTTGATAGGGTCTACGACAACACGTGTGCATGTCTTCAAAACATTGTAGTCCACGCTATGTATTGTTCGATAGAGAATATAGGGTTCGAGTTCGTATTGCTACAAACGACAAGAAAAATGTACTTCATGAACAAAATATTATTTTCCAAGTATAAGACGGGAGGGGAGGACGTGGAGATATACTAAGATAAATATCAAATGTACAAAACCGTTCGCAGCTCGCAAGCACATGGCACGCTTGAAAACCAAAAAGAGCGAACAAGAATCGAAAAAAGAGTTAATGTCACACGGTCTTGACTCAAGCAGAAGCGATGAACAGCTTTGTAGGCTGTCGAGACGAGCATAGGTTCCTCTGAATGCACACAACACCCACACATGACAAGCCACCACTGACTCGAAAGCAAGAGATAGTCGTATGTGCACGTGTTGCGGCGAGAAAGAGTCTCCCGAAGGTCTCCGGTTCTGGATCTAAGGAAATCGTGCAGTTTGGGTGAGCCGAGGACTACAAAAGAAAACCTTTCGTTTGCCCACGACTAAGCAATGCACACCGTTTGAAAGCTTTGTTTATACTTCAAACTTCAAAACAAAGTCGAAAAACATTGTGTTTGTGTGTGTGTGTGTGTGTGTGTGTGTGTTGCCCACGTGAATTTCGTTAATTGTCCACTATTGCAGCTATAAATGAAGTATTTCCTCATATCCGTTGACTATTTCCACATGTGTAGAAATAATATTTCGTGTAAGATGAAGTTCGGTACAAAGACTGGTAGTTGCAATTCTGTCATCTCCGCTAGCTAGTATTAAATCTGCTTCTCGACTTCTAAGATCGTAAGTTGGACTGCTGCTTACTTCTCTCCATCTCCACCCGCTAGTTATTTGATTTATAGAATCGGCTGCTAAACTTTCTTGATTTCATTTATGAATCAAGTAGCTAAAACTACCAAAAACCCAAGACGATTTAATGGATTGAAGCATCGATTGTATTCACTTTTAATTAATCCGTCACAAATCATCTTATCTTATGGATGAATGGATTCCTGTTTCCATATACTGTTTAATTAAATCTGTCAATGTGGATAGGGCCCTCGTCTTTACATTGTTGTATCTAAGGCACGCTTATATATAATATGTTGGGAACCCAAATTTGAAAGTACCGAACTTCACTTCTCATCATACAACGATAACAGTGGGTTTACAATGTAGTCCTAAACTACCATATATGGTATACGTGATATCACCTATTCGATAACATACGTAGCAACCATAAGATTCGTACATGTTTAAGAGGCTCTATCTTCCACATACGTACAAGATAAGAGAATATAATGCCATGTCGAAATCAGGTGTCATACAGAAGGCCATGAAAAAGGTAGTTCTTCTCGATGGAGGAATGGGTGAAGAATTATTTCGGAGAGGCATGCCGGACGACCGGAAGCTTTGGTCTGCACAAGCTGTTTACAACCCTAAATGGCACGAACTGCTAAAAGATATACATGCCTCTTGGATTAAGGCTGGTATGTAACTGCGCTACAAGACATTGATTTATACGAACACGTTTCAGTTTGACGAACTACGCTCAACAGCCCGCTTTAATCCTTTCATAATCTCCACACACACAAACATTCAAAAGGCTTGTATGTATTTTAAAAATATCATGTGGATGAGTATATGTGCATGATTATAGGAAGAAGCCCAGTCATCGGTTCTTTGTTCAAATGGAATTTATATTACTGTATTCGATTGTTTTCATACTTTACATATTGCCCCTCAGCGAAACCAATTCAAGCAGGAGCAAAGTCCTACTTAATATTAAGAAGGTTATCCTGATATTTAAATTTAGGCCTGCTCATATTTTATTTCTTTATCCTAGTCATGTGTCTTTGCACTTGTTTCCACTTTATTCAATAGTATTCTGGTGTAGTAAACTACAATTACATTTACAGCATTTATGAATTATCCAAGTACTTATGGTTAAAACTTTGTATGTTTAAATCTTGTAGTGTATGTGTGTCGCTCTTCACATACGATAATAACCGCAAGTAGCCTTTATGTCTACGCTGTGCACATTCCCTCTGACTACGACTGGATAGAACGAAAACTTGTACTGCAGAGTCAGAAAAACACTACAAACTTGTAAACATGCCATTGATATTTACCTCGTGCCATATGAGCTGAAATGTAGTAGACGATGTACAGTTGTGTTCAGCTACACATACCGTTACACACTCTGAACATTTCACGCTTATGTCAACATTTTTTTACTTTTCTGGAAGGTTCGAGAATTATAACAACCAACAACTTCAGCATAACAAACGAGGTTGGGTTTACCAACGATGAAGTGTCCACGTTGACAGCAACAGCTGCACGACTGGCTGTTGAAGCCAGAGATTCAACTGATCCGACAGTCAGAGTTTGGGGATGTATGTTTGCTACTGTACTATAACTATTAAAACATTTTACGATTTCATTTGTTATTGTTCATCATGTTTGGCTTCTGGTCTTACTCTGTTTTCCTAAGGGTATGCTATGGATGTGTGTAATTGAAGCATTGTGTAAGTTAACAATTTGAAATATATATATGTTTCTCTGAATTGTAGCTCTCCCTCCACTGAACGGCTGCTACCGCCCCGATCTCGTTCTTCCAGAAGAAGTGTGCACGCTCCAGTATAGCGTCATGTTGAAGTATGGTTCGAATCTGAATTCCTCTTTGTGTGGTTATGATATCCTCTTTGTGTGGTTATGATATGCACTTCATTTCTTTAGAGCGTCCACAAAGTATTGTGCGGATGTGGAGTGATGATGCCATCGTGTTTGCGAGAGATCTGGACGTAAATAAAATATATATGCAATCATCAGTTTTCAATGTCACACGTCTTTGTACGTGTGAACTTGCAGAGTTTGTGAGCTGAACTGAAAACTCTGTCTAATCCCGTTTATAATAGCGAGCTATAAGAATGTTGGATCAGTGAGCATATTCTCGAAGAAGTACGTTTATAACATAATCTCTGACTATTGCAGATGTACTGACATGCGACATCGTATTCCTGCAGATCACTTGTGCCGTACGTTGATGGGATTATATGCGAAACTCTGAGCTCAGTGACTGAAATGAAATCGGCTGTGGGAGCTGTACTTCAGTTTGAAGATGCGAATCGATTACCCATCTCATGTAGTTGGACGGTGGATGGCAAGGTAACGAATTTGAGGATCGCAAGCTTTGCTGTGACCGATTCCTCAATGCACAAGTGTATATGGGGGGGGGGGGAACGGGCTCCATATTTTCGGCTTCAAATATTTTTATAGCTGCCTGTGCACTTGTTGGTACTTTACTTGTAAGTACTTATTCAAATATCTTGTTATAATCCTTATGCAATTATCTATATAGGGCCGGTTACGTTCTGGCGAGAGTGCTAATGAAGCTCTTAATAGCTTGATAGATTATGCGGGAGAAAGATTTGAAGCTCTATTGTTCAATTGTGGTATGATTCTTGAAACCTTGTACTAATAGCCAACTATTTTGGGATATTTTGTAATGTTTAGCACGGTACAATTCAATTCTTGACAAATCCTTGAAAGATAGTATTGGGAATATTCCTCCTCCCTCACTAATATGCTAGTTATGTTTTTGTTCATTTGTTTGTGCATGTTTGCGTTGGATTTGAAATGCACAGGTGAAGTCGAAGGTGTTTTGGCATGTATTGACTCAATTGATGAACAAACGTTTTCGCGAATGAATCAACTCGGTATACATCTGGGTGCCTATCCAAACAGGCTGACTGCGGTTCCGGAGGGATGGTGAGTACTGTGTGAAACTTCAGCAAGAACGCGTTAATCGAATCGTGTATTATTTTTTGTTCACACTGTGCGTGCACAGTCCAACAGTCGTATTTGTTAATATACCTGTCCGAGTATTTTGTACACAAATGAATAATTCCGACCTAGTTGTAGGGTGAACTGTTACTGGATCGGTTGATGAGTGGACATTCAAAGAATTATACCGCATTTGTTTACAAAATTTTATAGGACAATGGGATCTACGCCAGATGCTCAGCCGATACGAACGGAAATCGATGAAGAGAAATTTGCCGAATGGGCTGTGCAATACGCTCTGAAGGGAGTTACTTACATTGGCGGATGCTGTGGTATTTATCCAAGTTACATTAGGAAGTTGAGCGATATTTTAAATCCTGGGGCGTAGTGCACGTCATTATCTCAGTATTGACCATCGTTTAAGCTTGTGCGATACATTATAGGAATAACGTATTTCACATGCTCACAATAAAGTGGCTGTAAACCTAGGAACGTGGTGAGACAATCAACTCTCAAACTAGAAGCATATCCATAGTGTAGCAAACGTAAATGGCGATGCAGCTTTGCTATTGCTATCATCATCAGGTTACCTCTATTCTGCTGTGTGTGCTTCGTCAGTTGTCTATAAACTTTTCACTACGTATGATTGATACATTCGAAGTGTCTGGGTGTCTTGCTTCTTGTATCCTATAGATTTAGTTCATATATGTTCAACCACTATAAATATTGACCGTGGTGAACGGTACTTATATCTATTAATGTACAAATCCGGATTCACCATATTATGTGCATTGTTTGTACCTATCAATTCATCACTCGTGTGAAACAATGTCATGAAATTACTATACGGAAGAAGGCCGTCGCAGGGACATGTATGCAGGTTTGAAATTACGCAGTGCTGACTATTTAGGTAGTTTAAGGCTTCAGAACTCCTCATATTCTTCACACATCTTGGTCATAATCACTTCATCAGTTTCTATATCGCAATCACCGGTGTCACTGTGTAAGATTTTGACATGATCCTACGTAATGTGATCGATTTTTGTGGGTAAAAACGTTAGTTTGGTGCAGACGTACTAAACAATCTCTCTCATAGCTGTATACTATACATTTAGGCGCGCATGTGTACTTTTCACACTGTTACGTACATCGATTTATACAATATCTTACCGGAACATCTGTACACGTAGACGATCCTGACACTTCAACTGCTGCTGAGCCCTCAGATGCGGAGAGGCGTAATTCGTACACAACTGTAGATACACACCGCTTCTCAAGGTGGCAATGAACCAGCTGTGTTGTTCACATCGTTGCCATACGTAAAGACCACCAGTTCATATTTGAAAGGACAAGTTAGTAGTGAACATTCAGTTTGGTTCAATTCTACCACAAACACCAAACCTTCTTTTTTAGGACCAAGTGGTATATGTAAGGTGTTTGCCACATTTATGAAAACCCTGTCATACATACCCAGGCTGGGGTGACTATATGTGGAGGGTCCTCCATTGCGACAAGTTGACGTAAGTCCGCCTTTTCCAGCCCACCAAGAACCACATGGGTGACTGTGTTGGACAGCCGTGACAGCCGTGTGCCTTTTAATAAGAATGCAATACAAGAATGGATAAAAATTCATTGCCACAGACGCCACAAGTTCGTGGGCACTTGAACCTATACGACGTGCGTGTGCTTGGATTGTTACTAACTATAACTAATATCGTCAACCCGCGTTATGTATACGTACGTACGTAATGGATCGCATAGATCATCTGTGCACCCTCCGTGTTGTTAATTGTACAACTCGATTCCATGTACTGTGGTATATACTGCATGACGTGTGTATGTTCCAAAGATGGTGTGTTAACAGAAAGATCATCGACCAATACAATCACATTACCTGCGTTTGTAACAAGCATCTTCCTGAGATTCAGCTGGCGTTGCTGGTCATGGAAGCCACTAAAATACACGTACGTTCCCCGTAGACACATAGTCTCATTGTCTGTCGTACAATGACTCTCTGTTTTCGTGGCATGGACGAGGTCTTCGTGGTTTATTGTTCGACAAAACGAAGAATTGTCTGTTGCTGTAATTGCATAAGTAAAAGTTATTAATTAATTAATGATATCTGTACAACAGCACTACAAATATGTCAAATATTGCATCATGGGCGTACTCTCACAGGAAGAGTATATTACAAAAGTCTCAAAGAAAGTCGACGTATTGGCACAATAAGCGTATGGTCGTCAAATGCGAGATATATGTGTACTGTGCCGCAATACGCAGGCATGCTAGAAATAGGGATTAATCCACATCCTCGAAAATTCTCGAACCTCGTACCTTCTATGTGAGATGCGCTTCTTTTAGAGCTTTCTCTCGATTCTAGTAAGCGCTGCCTTGATTGTGCATCTTTGGGAATACAGAGTATCAACCCGATTGAAGAAAAGTGCAGAAATTTTAAACCAGGAGTGAATATGGTACAATAAAAACTACGTATAACATCGCTGTCCTCTCGAACTAAAGTTCAATAAAACATGCTTGCGTGAACATGAATGGCAATGTACATAATAACCATTTTTAACCTAAATCAAAAGCTGTGCACCTCAGACATTGATGCAGACTTACTATCTCTCTTGGCTCTTCGTACGACTATATCGTCGTCCGTGTCAATGCCTTGAGCTTTTCTCTTACATGGCGAGATGAGCGGCACGTTAAGTCTACTAAACGTACTACTATCTGCAAGTGACAGGGGCTTAGGAGCTGTATAATAGGCCGGTATGTAAATAGTATATATGTAAGTAAGTATTCATTGACTGAATAACTGAACCATTCAAATCACGTCATTTCATCGACACAAGCAAGATAACGTACCGCCAATCCAACTATCATCGCATTTTTGCCCCAAGATAAATGGTTCGTGATCCACATAGCGATTCCCTTGAATGCATCTGGTAGGTGATGATAAAAATCATGTGGATAAGCAGCAGGTGTGTACACAATATTGTTTGCTACATGTAGTATTAATATGCAATCGACAAGCGTATCTACGTTCACAGGTCTATGAATGTTGGCAGGTAAGCGTGTATACATCTTCGGAGTTAATTAATAGGCTTATGATCAATGACCAACATACAAGCTTTAATAGTTCCGTTTAGTGGGTGGAGCTAGAAAATAATCAGAAATAATTGTTTTGCAAACCATTAAATGATATAGATTTTTATGAATGGGGCCAGACAAAGTACACCAATACTGCATGTCACAAAAAACCATCTCCATATCAACTCACCTGTGGAACCAAGCCAAGCTTACCACGGGAATACCATTTTGAAATGCAAACCGCTGTTTAGCGCTGGTATCTGACTCGGGTGCTAGAAGCTGGGTACAATCTTTGGTTAAATCACCACTATAAATGCCCCCCATCGCCTCTGTCTGAGCTTTCACCTATGTATGTATATTCGCATGCGTGAGCGGGTAGTGTGAGGGTGTATGCTTCTTTCTTGCTACTTAAAAGACATTCTTCATTTTTGACAACTAACTAGTTCAGTCTAGAGCTTTGCTCACAGCCTTAAATCAGACACACCTTTAGACGTTCAGTATGAGAAAGACCAGTGACGCTAATATGTACACCAAATATGGGTGGCAACGTGTACTCATACAACAGATTATCCAACGTTTCCTGGAATAGGGCGTAGAAAAATATGAGTGAAGATACGAATGGAAATACACTTTCTTCTACGTGGAATATGAGCGTATTGTAAGTGCGCCAATCTATGCGAAGATATTGCCCAGTATGAAGACGACATACGTGAGGACAATTGCCTCCGTTCAGAATACTTTCATCCCAGATTGTCTGGATGAAACTGAATTGTAGAACTGCCTTGTTCCATTTTCGCGCTATTCTCGCTTTCTTTGAAGTCGACGTACCTGTGCGTATGTACACAAACCAATGTGGTGCATATTAGTAGATCTTGGAAATGTTCGACGATGCAGACTAAAGTTCAACACTGTGCTCACCTGCTATCAAATACGAGCACTCTCTATGCAGAGTGGCCTCTACGGTTCCGTTCATCCACCTTACCAGATTTTGTACTCTCACTTTGTCGTCTGGGTGAAGTCCTACCCCCCACGTAAGACCCAACATCGGCAATATGTAAATAAACATAAGATTTAACTTGAAATATGTACAATGGCTAAGACAGGGCATGCAAAGTGACTATTGAACTAGGCAAAAGTTTCTAAAAAACATAGAGACACTCGTGCACCGACACCAAGTTGGAACAGGGGGGACTGTGTACACGATTGGGTTCGGCATATATACAGATCTCTAGAAGGTACTACAGTATGTCTGAGTCATCATACGCAATAACGCTGTCAGTTACCTGTACATGAAACTCGTACTCCTTGCAAGCAAGTATTAAAAGTTGGATTTCTGGGTAATTCTATTCCATCTCGCAGACATTGAATTATACAATCCGGACCGACGATACGTTCTGTCAAATGAAGGTTTAAGGACTGTATTAGACAACCTTATTTTTAGCACATACTACCGTGCGCAGGCCATAATTGTTCAGTACCGTATTATGAGAAAGAAAAGCACCTGTCGAATTGGCTAACACGCGCGCATAAAATCGAACCATATGTTTCTAGGTTGAATGTCAGTGTACAATAAAAATACGTATATGGGTACATCGATACATGAGATGGCTTACCCCCTTCAACACAAGATTCGATTAATGTAGAAAGAGCGCTTGTCTCAAATGTATCTAATACATGGACTACTGTGTGAGGGTCATGATCTGACTCCAGTGGGAGGTCTTCGGGGTTCACCCATTCCACTACCCCCTCCTCCCCTGCAATTGTATCATACCACTCAACGTTTCGAGCATCTGCAATACATGCGTTCGTACAGTGTAAGTGATAGCAATATATATGGATCAGGTTATTCACGACTCGTTCTGCTTTTATCACTCGAACTACGCGTATTGGAAACCACAATACAGAGTATTTGTAACAGCTCATCAACAATAAACAAAACCAAGGCGCACGTCGATGCATACATTGAAGAACGCTTAGTCCACGACTTACAATGGTCTGTTGGGTCATCTCCGTGCACAACGAATACCAACCCTTTGAAGGCCATAGTGTGTTTGTTGGTTAAGTGAGCGAGTGCATGTGCATTCGCTCTAGTGTAAGAGTATGGGGTTGTGGGTAGGGAACGTTAGCACCGCGGGCATTGCAGGCAGTGCTGTCGGTCCGTCGGTAGCACTCAATGTTTGTGAAATGTGAGTGTGTGTGTGTGTGTTCGTGAGTGAGTGAGTGTGTGTGTGTGCGTGTGTGTG
>JAWQFL010000016.1:68156-138794 GCA_033442365.1 Creolimax fragrantissima | reverse complement strand
GTGTGTGTGTGTGTGTGTGTGTGTGTGTGTGTGTGTGTGTGTGAGTGTGTGTGTGTGTGTGTGTGTGTGTGTGTGTGTGTGTGTATGTGTGTGTCTATGTGTCAGAAATAAGCGAAAACGGCACACAAACGAACACATCGCGGCCGCGCGGCCAAAAATCAAAAGCCCGCCAAAACAAAACAGAAAAAAAAAGCCCGTCTAAAAAAAAAAAAAAAAGGAAGAAAAAAAACTCAAATCAGTTCTTTAAATAGAACAAATGAGGTCAGTCATATGTGTCATTAACTGAATGTAATTATGTGCTTTTAACTAATTACTGTATAAGAATTTCTATTTGCCCAACAAGCATTCATTTCTGTTCCTTCGTTATTTACTTTGTGTGCTATAATAACGTACATGCTCGGATTGATAAACACGAAACTGCACATGTGGTCGTTTGCTGTGTTCGTGAATGAATATTCTTATTCAGTATAACAATCATATATATATAATTCTTGTTCATAAAGTATTGCATTATTATACTTGACACCATCATGTTTAATTACATAGGATGAATGAGAAGCTTACATTCTGATGTATGCAGTAAAATACTCACGCAATCGCTGTCTGTGCCTAGGGCTATATGCACAATTGTACAGGCATGCCTGACTTATTGCGTAACAAAAGCTTGTACTAACACTTATGGTGCATTGCAATGATGCCACTTTATTTCAACCACAGGATGAATAGAAATATATCTACCTACTTAATTTCTCTGGGTACTAATGATCCCATCATAGTATTCTATGAGTTTATTACTAATTAACTTGAACGTATATAAATAAAAACTTTTCTTAACACATATATATGTATAGTGATTTTGTGAGAGTATATTCCAAACGCTGGAATACTCGTACCTCTTTCTACCTTAAAAGTTTTAAAAAGTAACGTGCTTCACCATTTCGTGCATATCCAAGTTCTGTGAATACAAGTATGCTCGATGTTTATTAGAAACCCGAATGTCTATTGAATGCAAGGAATACATGACTATATATGTATACCAGAGGAAACATAGAACCCAAACTTCTGAAGATATTTGTAGGTGTGAACTGGAGTTATTTAGTTTGTACCAGTGCTTTTGCTTGTGTGAGAGGTCACTTTCTTTCCTATAAATTTGTTATCTCTTGGGTGTGTTTTTTCCTTGGTGTGTCCATGGATCGATCTACTCAATTGTACGCTCGAACCGTTCTCTTCCCAATCCCCGATCTTTTAACTTTTATTGCAACACGCAATGCGAAATGAACTACCGGCTTCACAGACACTTTTCCTAAACTCGTTCTACACAGCAACGAGTTGTGAGTTATTTGTGACGACAGTGACGTGAGGAGTTACGACGTAAGTCTAGGCACAGAACTGCCACACCATTTCTTAATTACAACAGTCCCTCCACCACCACACCGTCCTTTCCTGTGAAAAACCGCTAAAGCCAGTGCGTATGGTACACTCATTTTGTGGTCCAAAGAACTAGCACACCGAAGTTAGATTAGACCTTTTGTGCTGTGCTATTCAAGTTTTTGTGCTGTGCTGTTTTTTGAGTTAGTTGTTGTTTCCGAAAAGTGTGATTACATTGAACTCTCGTTCCAACCGCTGCATGTAAAGTTACTCACAAGGTGTTACGTCATGCTTTTTATGGTACTTTGGATTGGTTTATAGTTAAATTTAATATTAATCCAATAAAAAGAATCATTTCTATCATCGACTTAGCCGAAAGTTAAATTTAACTTACATCCAATAAAAATACTTTATTCTATCTTCCGCTCGGCATGCACAAACAGGCACAGGAGCAATTCGTTTAGACACAGCTTACAACTTCATTAAAGATATACTTTAAATAGTATTTTCACGTCAAGTGATGTAAGAGGAACGGAAGGAGGGCTGGTCTCGTTCGCACAGCACAGACACAGGCACAGGCACAGCAAGGCAAAGTAAGGCAAGGTAAGGAGGACGCAATTGAGCGTTGTTGGGGTTGTGGTGTGTGTGTGTGTGTGTGTGTGGTGTTGTGTTGTTAATGAGAGTCAGGGGGATGTGGCGTGAGAGTGGTACCCACAGCAAAAGTCACAGCCGATAAAAGTACTTCAGTACTGCACACACTTTCGTGTATAATCAGTCCTCTCGTGTCTCCACAGCAAACATATCAATACACATCTCACTTGAATCCCTCGAAGTCAAAAGACAGTCCTGCTTGTGAGTCCTTCCTGTTTTCTCTAATCTCTTATGCCATCTGCATCGCACATACTCGCGCAGAATCACCTCAACGCTTGCGCCACTGCATGCAACCGGACTCTCTCACAAAACGTATTGTACAATAGGTTCAATACAGATTGCACGGAACATCAACCAGACCTTTCGTAATTGTCGTTTGCTCCGAAGGGGTTGCAAGGTGTCCTCGAACTGGTCAAAAAAAATAAGGCTCACTGATGACACAACACAGTACTTTTGATGTTAACACGAGCGATCTTGTGCGGCTATTGAATGACAATGATGCGGTGAGTTTTGGATGAGCAGCTAAATTTCCTGTTGAAGGTGTAAAGCTTTATGTGTTTTTATCGTCTATGTGTATTAGTGTACTCAACCAGACATGCCCCGATGGTTGGACGCTGATGGAAGCGTGCTTATACGAATGTGTTTTTCTGTTCGTACTATACTGAGTACTAACAGATGTACTTATTTTACTTTTGTGGGATTTGCAGAAGTCATCCATTGATGCCCGATTCGCTGGCGTTGAGGGCTTAGTGAAAGTACTTCATTCGGATATAGAAACCGGACTATCGGCGGAAAATGCAGAGGAAATTGAGGCTAGGTATACGGGACATGCAAAGGATCATAGACTTTATAAATTACGATACACTACTGTATACTTCACGTGTGTTTGCTTACAACTATTATGTACATGTATCCTATATATTTTATAGAGCGGGGGTCTTTGGGCACAATCGCGTACCCAGCCCACCTCAACGCACACTTCTTAAGCTCATGTGGGATGCCCTTCATGACGTTACTCTAGTTATACTGCTTGTTGCCGGTGTGATATCTCTGGTCGTCGGACTGACTGTAGAAGAGGTATTCTTTTTTTTTTGATAGGTACAGAAGTGCTCGCCTCCTAGTTAGTCGTGACGACCAATTAATTGTTGTATATGTATGGCTGCCCTTGTTTAATAACACCCCACAGGACAAAAGCATAGCATGGATTGAAGGAGCGTCTATCCTCGGTGTCGTGGCGATTGTTGTTGTCGTTGCGAGTGTGAATGACTTTCAAAAGGAGAAGCAGTTTCGTGAATTAAATAGCGTGAAAGAGGACGAGAAAGTCAACGTCTTGCGCAGTGGCAACGTGTGTCAAATCTCAAAGTTTGATGTTGTTGTAGGTGATATTGTCTGTTTAGAACAGGTACGTACACGTATATAACATGAGGTACACGGTGATTTTGTTGTGGTTTGTTGTTAGGAGCTTTAATGCTGGTATTGTATGCAGATTTACTTTGTTATACCATTCTCGTTTGTACTTGCGTGTACATAGACAAGTATATCATGATTTCGCTTTTAATATTTTTGACCTCACTTGACAGGGCTCTGAAGTGGTTGCGGATGGGATTGTGATTGAGGCACACTCACTGTCAATTAACGAAAGTTCACTTACTGGAGAGGCGGATGATATTGCCAAGGTACTTGCTTCGTCGTTGAATGTTCGCTTCATGACAGTGTACCAAGTAGTTACGCTAGACTAACGTCTTTCAGAGACGGACATTTTACTATTTTATCGTCCTCATTCCTTGATTGCCACATATGCTCGAAGGTACCCGAATCCGCGAGTATGGTAGTACTGAGCAGTACTTTAGTAATGGATGGCGTAGGACGGATGTTGGTATTAGCTGTTGGCGAGAACTCACAGGCCGGCATAATAAAAATGTTGTGCACTGGAATGAAGCGTGCTCAAACGGCTGCGACAACTGCGTATCCTGCGGAAAAACAATCCAACGTATGCCCATATTTAGCAAACACACACACCAGTTGTCTCCGTACCTTTTTTATGCGTCTTTCATACGTCCGAGCGCTTTGAAAATTTGATTTTCGATTTCGTGCATCAGAATGTTGCCACGGAGGATAGAGAGAGAAGTGGTGTATCTGACAAAGACAAGCTCGGGTTTCAGAGAAAAATTGGTATGGCCGCTATTGACGTAGACGACCTGGGATCGCGAGACGGGCAAGGATTAAAAGAACTACCAGGTAAGGATAAATCCGTGTTTCATGTAAGCAGTAGTACTGTCAATTTTCTGCGATATTTGAAAGCGTACGCTAGTTATCGACGCCAAGTCCAGTTAGTATCCACTAATGTGAAAGGATATCTATCCCATGTTGACGCAGCTTTCTGATGGCAGGAATATTTTCCCGAATATATTGTATTGTTAAGACATCGTGCACCTACATATTATGCTCGCAGATTCCAGCCATATGTCACAAACTAGTATGCTTAAAAGCGGAACTGAAAAAGTGGACCAGAAAATTGATGACACTGTGGAAGAAGTAGTAGTCGGTGACGATGGCAAGACTGCTCTCGAGGATAAACTCGAGCGCTTGGCAATATTGATTGGCTACGTGGGCCTTGCTGTCGGTATCTACTATAATTTACGCGCTGTCTGCAGAATGCTGTTATGTTAATATGAAATATGTACATCCGCTCCAATGTTGTATCGTGTTCATTGGCGTATTTTTGATGGATCGATTTTTTGTTTGATGTGCAGGTGTTCTGACATTTGTCGTGCTGTCTGTGCGCTTCTGCATTGAAACGTACCCCAATCGTGGATGGGAAAAGGAAGATTTTTCGACATTCTTGGACTTCTTTATTATTGGTATAACTGTGTTAGTTGTTGCCATCCCGGAAGGATTACCGTTGGCCGTCACGCTCTCGTTGGTAACTGATCTTACAATCGTATTTTCTCTCATCAGATTGCATTCACAAATACACAATTCTCACCAGATGATTGTACCAAACTACCAAAAGTCTGTGTTTGGTACAAACTGTCCGTGTGCTTTTTTATTACGAAATGTGAGCAGTATTGTAGAGAGACACTTCGACGTACTTATTTCTCGACATTTTGTAGACAAACATGAATGAAATTGTTTACTAATGGTTAAGAAAACAGTTGCGATGTTTATATGATGGATTTATAATAATTTGATTATCTGCACAGGCCTTCAGCATGAAGCAGATGTTGAAAGAAATGAATTTGGTTAGACATCTACATGCATGTGAGACAATGGGTAGTGCAACTGTTATTTGTTCAGACAAAACAGGAACTCTCACCACAAACTCCATGACTGTCGTCAAGGCAATGATTTGCAATCGCGAGCTGAACAAAGATGTATGTATACAATATGGTTAGTGTTTGCGACATAGGTAGGAATGCTTCCTCCACCTGTAAGTGTAGTAATGCTGCTTAACCGATATTATAACCCATGAACAAACATGGCAAATCTCAAACAGGCTACTTGCCAGTCGGTGGGCATTTCGGATCAATCAACTCTTATACTGCTCAAAGGGATTTCAGTAAATACAACAGCAGAGGTTCAGAAGCCTGAGTCTGGTGTAGGATCAATTGAATATATAGGTATGCGCTTTATACTGGGATACCAAATGTTAATGATATGAAACCTTTCCAACAGACTAACATAATATTGTCATCAGGGAACAAAACGGAGTGTGCGTTGCTCGAGTTTACGTTGAAGCACAAAGTCGTCGACTACAGAAACGAACGAGAAAATGCAACTGTAGTACGAATGCTGCCATTCTCGTCCGATCGGAAATGTATGTCTAATGTAGTGGCCTTGGACAGCGCAGAACAATCAAAGAGGGAAATGGGTAAAGTATCAATAGCCCGTCTGTACTGTAAAGGTAGGAAGGTTGACGTTGTTTCAGATTGGTATCTAGTTCATAGAATTTAATTGCGAATATACTGTAGTTGGATAAATTTCGTGTCTACTGTTAAGCGTGCTTGTTTGTGTCCAATGTAATGCGAGCTTTGTTACTTATCTTGGATTTTTAATTTTGATTTAGGGTTTATAGTTTAGCATCAAACAATATTCTTACCAACTTTGTATGTGAATGTTGTTTTATTTGTCGCAGGGGCGAGTGAAATTCTATATGGACGCTGTACTCATCAGCTAAGTTCTTCAGGCAAAGTGGAACGGATTACCAGCGCAGAACGCGAGCAGATGAGCCAACTGATCAATACATGGGCTGGGCTGGCGTTACGAACGCTTTGTTTGGCATATAGAGATGTTGATGTGCACTGGGCATCCGACGCAGACACCGATGCACGGGAATTGGAAACTGATCTCATCTGCATTGGTGTCGTTGGTATAGAAGACCCAATTAGAGAGGAAGTTCCGGTATGTACCTTGAGATGGCTACCCCTCAAATCTTATTCTTTATAGCCTGTTGCATGTTATAGTTCTGAAGGCATGCGGAGAACTTTTCAAAAAGGTTGTAGTAAAAAAACTAATTCCTAGTGTATAATCTCTTAACTCATTTAAAGATTACATTTCTTTCGAAGTCAGAGCATTGTCACTCGCGAAAAATCTGCAACAAGAATGCTTTTAGGTGCATAATAATTGTTGTAGTTCACTGTACTTATGTATTTTTTTTTAGGGCGCCATTGCAATCTGCAAGCTTGCTGGCGTAGATGTGAAGATGGTGACAGGAGACAATGTCTCGACAGCGCGTGCAATTGCGCTTCAATGTGGCATCCTGACTGGTTCAAACGACGAACTGGTTATGGAAGGCAAAGGTATGGTAAGCTCATACTGTTTTTTTCTATCGTTAAGAAGTCATACATGCAGTGGTAGATATTTAAGCATAACCCATGTTCAATCAAATGCCCAACTCCCAATTGAAACTAACGTAATTGCAACGTCTATTCGTAGAGTTCCGAGAGGCAGTGCTGAACGAATCTGGCAACATCAGGCAGCAAGTGTTTGATCAACTGTGGCCAAGGATAAAAGTGTTAGCCCGATCCAGTCCAGAAGACAAATACAACATGGTAAGGGGATTAAAAGCCACAGAAACTGTTCCGCAGGTGGTAGCGGTAACAGGTGACGGCACGAATGATGCTCCAGCGCTCAGGCAAGCTGACGTTGGTTTTGCTATGGGAATTCAGGTGAGCGTCCTTTAAGCAAGTCATTGAGATTCTGTTATGTGCTACTGTTGGCAAAATCGATAAACATGACCCGCATTGCATACCTATAGCAGATTGTGATTAGTTTTTCCGTATATGTGCACAGGGTACGTCAGTTGCGAAAAGTGCTTCAGATATTATCATTCTGGACGATAATTTCAATTCAATAATCTCAGCATTGAAGTGGGGCCGTAATGTGTACGATTCTATCTCCAAGTTTGTTCAATTCCAATTGACGGTCAATGTCGTGGCCTTGGTCGTGGCCTTCACAGGAGCATGCATCGTAAAGGTGAGTTTGCTTACGAATTAGTGAAAGTGTGTAATGTGTTCTGAATCGATGTTTTGTTGAATAGTATAGAACCCAATGTTTACATTTTCATTTATTTTACCAATATGCAAATCAAACAGCAATCGCCCTTAACCGCGGTGCAATTACTGTGGGTGAACTTGATTATGGACACTTTGGCATCCCTGGCATTGGCGACAGGTAATATATAGAATACATTAAACACGAATGATAATCTTGTCGTTGGCAAACATACCTTCCAAACGCTTCGTTTATTGAAATATTAATCAATTTGCTTTCTGTGATGTACAAATAGAGCCACCGTCCGATGCGTTGCTGTTGCAAAAACCGCATAGTCGAACAAAAGCTCTCATCAGCCGCGGTATGTGGCAGTTCATCTTCGGTCACTCACTTTATCAGGTATCGCATACGTTTTGTTGCTGTCTTTTGGACATTTGTCGGTAGAATTCCATCACTCACCTCCAAAAATAAAGTAGTCTTTCTGCTCATAGTCGTTAATGAACTTATCGGAATTCCCTGTGCTTATCTTTTGTTTCTCTTACCCTATTGAATAGCTCGTGGTTACTTTCTTCGTACTCTTCGCTGGTCCAGATGTGTTCGGGTTGCAAAAAGGGTCTGACTATGATGGTATGTGTGAAATACCGTTTCTTAATGAATGTTTCCGTCGTAAATATCTGTACGTCTTGTACGCATGTAATTCCTATAAAGCAGATACGTAGTGTAATATATGTTATCTGATTGCATTCCTACCATGTCTTCATTACATTTCGTAACAGGCCATCCAAATGAGCATTACACCATGGTTTTCAACGTATTCGTGTGGTGCCAGCTGTTCAATGAGATTAATGCTAGGCGACTTCACGGTTCTGTAAACGTATTTGAGGTGCGTCAATATTCGCACGAGATATAAACTATTAGCATAAATGTAATTTTCAAATCTAATCTTAGTAGCCAAGACTATTTGCTGGACTGTCCTTGTTATGATCATATCATATCACCACCAGCGCAGTCAGTCATGGCGCACCACTTACAAAAAAAAACTGCATGTACTAACTTTACTTCCAATTGTCGTATATTTGCACACAGGGAATACTTCGTAACAAAGTATACGTGGTAGTTATGGTTGTTCAGGTGATTCTGCAGATATTGATTGTAACGTTTGCGGGACGAGCGTTTGGTGTTGTTGCTTTACCATTAGACCTTTGGGCTTATTGTCTCTTATTGGGGTCTGGTGAGTTGCCATGGAATGTTGTCGTCAGACTATGCCCTAAGCTTCTCCCCAAATCATGGAGGGCCCAGTTGAAGGAACCGGTTATGTAAGTAGTTATCGTAGCTACATCTTACGTTTGTTCAGTTAAACGTGTTCCTTTCCTAACGACCCGTGTGTACTTTGTAAACAATAGTGTGCCCTTCGCGAAGAAGTCCAAGATGAGACTTCGTAATGCTTTCGGCTCAGCTAGGCCGTTTCGACAGACGAAACAGCAGCGCGAAAATGGTGTGGATTATAACCAGGCGAATGTGGATATGCAAACGTTGTTTCCAGAGGTAAGGCAGAGCAAACAACTATGAAATATCATGTATTTTCCATGTAAACGCTTGTTTTTATATCCCTGTTACAATGTGTCCACTATCTCACACTGTCATGCTTATTAACCATCTGTAGAATCGACAAATGAGCATGTATGAATCTGCGCTGTTTGTAGTATTAAATAACACGAAACAACCGAAGGTGCGGTTGCAGACGGCTGTGTGTCTGATACGGGAGCGGCAGCGTGCAATGTACAGCAGCGTCCCAACTGACTGTACCGAGTTGGAAGTCCCATGTGTTGCCCCAAGCCGGCTGCATCAACATCTGTAATGCTACAAATATTTCGTTAGATTTATCGACTAGACCTTTGGTCCAGTTGATGCTTACTTACATCAAACCCATATACATATCCTGGAAAGCACAGTTGGACCCCGATAGTACGTACAGTAACAATGTATTGTATATCACTTCAATAGTCGTCTTGGACACCCCTTGTAAAATATATTGACCCTCTGGGCGGCCAATATCCGTCTGGTCTACGTGTGCGCACATGGTCAAAGACTAATAATGGTAGTTTAAAAATGTCACACCATGACATATTCAGTGTTATCGTTTTCTTTCTTAATTCTGTTCGACAATTTATTCAAAGCTAACAATTATGGTAAGAAATTCTGACAAGGGAGTCTTCAAAGCATAAGCGTATGTATGCATTATGATATACTTCTTATTTCATTTTTGCAAGTTACAATCTATTTGCTTGCCAAACATGTGAACATGCGAATGTAATAATCAGCGACGCCCCGATGCTCGAAACAAACTGTTCGTGCATTGCGATAGGTCACTGAACACATTACTTTGTGAAATTCAGCCAATATAGTTATCTACCACGCTGCATCATGTGTGTCTCATGACATTTTATGCTTGAATGTGCTTTAAAATGCTTTGCACGATTAAAGCACTGCCTTTTAATTTAACCGTTAACTACCAAGTTCATGAGTCGAAACGGATACGTCCTCATGCCATCCACATCACTCACAGATCCGTGAACGACTATATTGCGGAACTGCAACGATAAACGTCAACTGTGATAATACGCCTAGATTGGTAGGAGCGTTCTCTGGCTCCAGATACCATGACATCTCATGGCTAGAGATATGAGGCATACATGTATATAGAACAAGCAGTGCAGTACATCTAAGTTTCATGTCTGAAATGCACAAAGAAACTAAAAGAATATAGTCCGACGATAGTATCTTAACGGTAGTACACACCATATCCATGAACCGTGCGTACATGTAGTGAGAATATGCTTTGAGAGTAGGTCTGCAATGTGTCAGTAGGTGGTCATACGCCAAGGGATTAGTTTGCGACTCCACCGTGTACCGATAAGCGTGTTCACGGTGGATATGCATAACTACGCATGTACACTTCATGCACTACAACCAGGCTATATATGTTTGGTTGAAATTTGGAGTATATATGTGAATGTTCACTCCTGCACGGTGCTCACTACACGTACGTTTGTGTATAAATTCATATGCGCGTCGCCTGCCTTTGGTTTCACCATTATCCCCGAATCTACCTTTATAACGATCTCCGGGATAGCTTTCGATTTGAGGTTGACGGTTGCTATGCGATGGGCCAATGTTGGGTGTTATCCGTGCATACAAAGGTTCCTAAACCAACTATCGAAATGGTAAGAAGTGTATATACGCGTGCGCGAAAACGAACTACTTTCGTCGTCAAGCACCAAGTATGAGACGTAGTATATATACTCTTTGAACTGGATATGTGCACTGCAACAAAAGATCTGGTAGGTGCGAAACTGCAATATCATATTGTTGAAGAGACACCTCAATAAGGGAGGTTTGTCGAGGATGTACGTACCCTTTCACCGGTAATCTCCTACTTGATCTCTAAATTGTAAAGTTAAACACATAACTACTCAAGACATCTTGGTGCTATTCGGTGTATGCTAAGAATAATTTGGAGTAGAAGACAACGCAAATATATACAAATTTTCAAAGGCTAGTAAGTGAATAAAAGTAAGTTGTTTTATGCACCAATGTAATTTACAAAAGTTTTCGTGCATTTTGTTTGGCAATGTAAAACTCCCTATTAGGAGTTTATTGTTCTGTGACACTCATTGCACTCCGAATACACAAATACTAGGGTAGGTCTGTTCGTACTTAACGTACTTGGGGTATGTTATCTAAAATGGCGCATAACTTTCATGCTTAACGGACAGTATGTAATTAAGGAACAGCTTTGTAGTTTGCAATACTTGCGCAAAAGTGTGATGTACATACGTCTGTGCGTTCTTACAATATGACAGACAGGTAAGTCTCATTGTTGTGCCAACGTAACTTACAAATCAGCCACAGCTGAAGCGGCCAAACATGGCAAAGAAAAGGGGTTACTTTTAATAGTTTATTTTTAATATATTGGTTGCTGGGGAATTACAACAACTCACTTTTCTGTCTTTCTTACTCACTCCTTTACTTCTCACACTTGCAAACAGCAAGCATATTCACTTACCCCTTTCCGTCTCACGGATACAAGCATATACACCCGTCACATCCACCACTCTTTAAATCCTTCTGAGAATGTGCGTACATCTTTCATTTTTCCGGAATGGCAAACGACCCGTTGCCTTAGTACACAACAACAAATGTTTTGGCTTTGGTTATTGGCGTTTATATTTTTCAAGATTAAACGATCTAGGTGTTTTAGTGCAGTGACTCATTGGGTTCGACATTATTGACATCTGCACGAATAACCAGTACATTAACTAGCAGTTCTCTAAGCGAAAGTAAATCGCTCATATGCTTTTTAAGAATCCCACACTCAATGAATGTATATGACATGAAAGTATGATTTAACTCTTCCTTCGGATATCCTGAGTCCCAAGTTAAAAAATCCTAATGACTCCAGTTTTGATTGGTGAAATTTAAAACAAAAAGCATAACCCCAAAACCAGGTCAAAATTCGTCCCGTGCATCATTGTTCTGGTCTTACTTAGATCACTCACAGGGGCTTTGGTTTGTCCCAATTTTATGAAATATTTCACTCATACACCCACTCACTCAATCTACTCCTTTGCAACATGTTTTGGTATCATCTACAAACGATGTTAAACGAACTAATTACAAAGACCAATGAATGTAAGGAGTGAATGAATGAATGGCATATAAGACTAACATTCTCCGTTTTCAAATCCATATTTGTTGTTACTTAACAAAACAAGAAAGTGTTTGTTTCATTATGAGCGGTAACAACGACTTGTCATCGACTCATTCAAAATCACTCAAAACTGAATCATTGCAGAATGTCTCGTTAAAAAAAACAAAAAACACGGTACTATCTGATGGCATTTTAGATGGACGTTGGTGCTGTGCAATGCTGTTATTTCCAGGCGCAAGAATCGTGCAATTCATGTTGAAAAGACAAGAAATTCGTATGAAGCACAATATAAGTAAGTCTACGACATGAGTACTTATTATACAAAACACTAACTAAGACACCCTTGTTTCATTATCGTATTCAGGACTCCATGATGGAAGGTGAACGCCGCATAAGGAAAAACCGCACGACCGAGCATGTGGTAGATGGTATAGATATTGCTTTTGATCCCAGCGGGGGTATGTGGTCTAGCAATGCAGACGGCGGCGACCGTAATGCTGACTGCGTGTCTGTTGAGACTGTCCACGATGCACATGATATTCCACTCATTGGTATGGCATGGGAAGATTTGAACTTGTCGATCACGGTAGGAGGTGGATTGTTCAAGAAAAATCAAACAAAAGAAAAAAGATTCTGCACGACGTTTCTGGTCATGTTGAGCCTGGAAGTATGCTGGCCATCATGGGTGCAAGTGGTGCTGGGAAAACTACACTGCTAAACCTTCTAGCCGGAAGGTAGGTGGTTGTTGTGTGTCCCATGTTTGTCCTTGTGCTTAAGCTACAGTTGGCATCCACAATTATTATAGCAATGTTGTGTGTGGCTCGCCACTGTATAGAGACACGTAGATGAGAAAATATTCAGTAGTGGAGGAAATCTGTTGATCGAAAATCTCACCAACAACCGTTGCGTCTTCTGAAATATGTTTCCGATTTAAAGGTTGACGAGCTGTGGTGACTGTAAGACTACGTCCCTCTTGTGGTCAACAACCATTTAAACGTTTCTTTTCGCATTGCATGCCTTAACACATAGCCGATTACTTTATTGATCTTCTGTCCGTCGATTCTCGAACGGAGGACACCACACGAGTTTGCAAGAAGCGAGTCGAGTTCCTGTCAGACTACTATCATCAAAATATACGACACCTAACTATTATTTACGTTTCTAGAAGATTATGATACGATATGGTATTGTTGTATTATGTATACATTCATGTACGCACCCACACTCGGTATATGTATATAGCATATATTCGTGCCCACATTTTCTGTGATATGGTTGTACTGTTTTTGAAGTAGGGCAAGCACAACCAAACTCAGTTCATACAATTGTAAATGCACATGAGCAGGTAGCAAAAAAGGCCACAAAGCGGATGAGTACTATTATCCACGAGAAACAATTTTTAAGGACAAAGTCACGACCGCTGATGCTAAGCTTGACAAAAGAGAGATAAGAACTTACCAGAAGACCTGGGGATTCGAGCTATATATTTTGTGCAAACCGTCTATGATAATCACGGTAATGTTTAACTATTTATGTACCCATTACGTATTGTTGCATTTTGTTGTACGTCTTTGCTGATGTCCTGTATGACCGACCCACATTAGGTACAACGTGTACAGATTAATTCAGAAAATTATGGTCGGACATTCATAACTATCGTCTAATAATGATCATTAATATGAACAGCTTCGAGAGAAACAGTCAAACATAGCGCATGTTATGCAGACTCTGTCTTCGCTATTTTGCTAGGTCTTCTTTGGCAAAATCAAGGACGCGACTGCAACGATGACCCTAGCAACGTCACTATTGCTCAAAACTTGCTCGGTATATATATATTACATGCATTGTGGTCCATGTAGTGTGCGAAAGCACATTCTTTTTGCAGATGTTTACCAGTTGTGACGTTTCATATTTCATGAAATTATTATGTGAATATATGCCTTGTCATATCCTGGTTGTTTCTCATCTGTTCGCCTCCGGTGACGTGCACTAACAATAGACCTATGACATAATTTTACCTACTATCAGGTATCTTCTTCTTTTGATCGTCAACATCTCCTTCGGGTCCGTTTTTGGGGTTCTCTTTGTGTATCCGCTTGAGCGTTCAATTGTGTTAAGAGAGTGTGCGAGTGGTTCGTATAGAGTGTCGTCGTATTATCTTGCAAAAACTATCACTGAATTGCCCCGAAACATGATCATTGTTATGATTAACTGTGCAATTGTGTACTGGATGGTTGGACTAGCGGTAAGGTCTATATAAACGGGACATCAGGTGAGTGTTTGTTTGTATACAAGATGGATGCTTGTTTGCTAGACATGTGTCATTTGTGTGTTGGATACGTACATATTGACTGTGTTGCATTCCTAGTGTACACCGCCTACACCGCCTACACCGCCTCTGAACTTCTGTAGTGTACCTGTTGTGTCTTATGCCACTTAGATGTAGTGAGAATGTGTATTAGTGTATATGCATGCGTACATATCTTTTGCTGCCTTATCGAATTTGAATTCGCATAAGGATTAAATTACTCCTACTTACTTTGAAATCAACGACCTTTGTATGCACACAGTCAGACGCTGGCAGTTTCTTTTTCTTTTACCTAGTTCTATTGATTGCTGTATTTGTCGCTGAATCGATAACAATTTGCGTGTCCACATTAACTCTAGACCCCCAAACTGCCTCAACTATTGTCCCAGCTTTCATTGGTATGTTCACTGTAGTTCCTCTATATGTGGAATTGATCGACAGTCAAACAGTGGTCCTTATCCAAGTGTTTGCTCACATGCACTCGAATTCTAGTTGTGTTTGTGTATGTATCCGTCGATTTGGCTCAAATGGACAGAATATCGCAAGTTTCCAAATGCTTGTGCGTGTGGTATATCGTTAAATCTTGAACTTGAATTCCATTATGTATTGTATAAGGCTGTTAGTTTCCTGGTGCACTGTTAGTATAATTAACACATCGCACACGCTTACCATATTACATGCACGCAGTGGTTTCAATGCTGTTTAGTGGTTTCTTGATTGGAAGTGAATCTGTTCCAGACTATCTCATCTGGCTCGAGTATCTCTCTTACATGAGATACGTTGAGTAACCAACAGCTCGCCTCAAGTATCCCTACAGCAGGGTCCATGTTAATTGAGCAACAAGGGTTGGATGTATGTTTGATGTCCATGTACAGGTTGTGCGTGCATGTTGTTCTTTCGTGGATAAAATTGATAATTGTATTCGTTGTAGCTTGTCGCATGTATGTACCCGTATCACGTTCTATGCGTATTACATAAACATCCCTAACTGTATGCCCTTTTTTGGCCTCTAGGATTTGAGTGAATGGGCCTGCATCGGAATTCAATTTGCCATGTATTTTGTGTTGTGACTGTTGTGCTACGGCATTCTCAGAATGAACGGCCCAAAATACGATCACATTCTCCAATCTAAGTTGGGCATATGTTGTGGTACTTCATCTTACTTTCATGAATTGCTTAAGCATGGTAAGTACGACGATAGTCTTGGTTGGAGCCCATTTGATTTAATCAATGAAACGTGTACTTCGATACTTTCCCGTTAGGACAAAATAGGAGTTCATTAAATAAGTCCTGCTATGTACAAATAAAACCTTGTTAGGTCCGGGTGTAGAGTACAATGTATTTGTTTAGTCAGGGACCCGTATATATGCACGAATACCAAACTTTAACCGTAATAGTTTGAGATGATCACGACTAGAAAATTACTGACTCTCTCCGTATCACCTTATTACGTCATTCAAAGTTTATGCTCACATTAGATAAAGGATATATTCATATATATGTAACGAGAGAGATAATTTGTGCACGTTGGTAGAACATAAACGAGGAGAGATACGAAAACTGAGTGACTATTGAATGTTACGTAAAAGGCGACCAATTCTTTGTGTATACGTACTTACACATATATGAAGGTACGAATCCGAACAAAACATTTCAAGATAGTTTAAAATGTGTACAATTGTACTTATGCACAAACAGGCCAGTTTGATAATGGCGCACATACCAGTATTAATAAGCGCTTAAGAGAATGCGCCAGTGTTCACCCCCACCCCAACTGAGTAAGTCATGGAGGTCACATTTTGATTCCTACAAACGTTGAGTACAAAATAAAAAAGAAACAAGAATACTCATAGGCCTATACAACACGCTCACATGTGTGTCATTCATGTCGCCATATATACGGAATGTAAGGAAGGAAGGACCACATGGTTTTCCAACCACAGTTTCGTTTCCCTTTTGATCTCAAGGTAGACATATTTCACATCATGAGTATGCTGGGCACATTTATTTAGTGAAGCCCATGCTCTACTATAATATTTAATCATAGCTAAAGCTAATTACGTATCACGCACATAACAATGCATATGCGAGCATTAGATTGTGACATGCATGCACTACGGTAGGTAGAGTATCAAACAGGCTATTGATAAGAGTCAAACAGTGGATATATCTATGTACACCCATATAAAAACATGTATGGGGCATACAGAACACTAAAAAAGCAGTTGCATGATTGTGGCCGATATGTACATACACACATACATACATATAGCATTAAATTGATAATAATACAAACACACTCAAAAATATAAAACTACCCATATTATGCTGCTCGCATGTTTACCTTTACTAGCGAAAGCAGGATTTGGCACATCAGGCACAGAGTCGCTTTCAGCTCAATTTTCTATTCAGTTTCATCTCAATATGAGGGTTACACATGGTTTGATATTCTCATTCACTTGTAGTATCCGAGTTTTATAAGTATCCGAGTTTTAAAAGTATCTGCGTTCTTTGGCACGATTTCGTGACCATTTTGATAAATTACAAGTACGTTGTAGTCTTTGGGATGAACGACATTTTCTGCCGTTGCAAATGTCTGTGTGTTGATGTTATATCTTACCAAGTTTTGTTGAAAATTGAGTATCAAATAAGACAAATATTATGTTTTACGTGCATGTTGTTAAGACTCAGCTACTCTGTACACATACAGGTATATACACATATTTGCAAATATATATGATACCACCATTATCAAGGGTAATGTAGTAAAGTAGTTTCAAGACACAAACGTCCATACACATAACGAACAATATGCATCCATCATAAAGAAGGTATAACATGCATACCAGGTTCCGGAAACAAAAGATCTTTCAAATATGAGACAGACATAACATCAGTTTCAGCATGCTTTTGAACCCTATCTAAGTCATCCAGTAGCACAGGGAAGGCAGAGGTGCGTTTCGTTTCACGTGAGCAAATGAATTACACATTAAGATGCTTAAATTTATATTTCAGTTCAAGTTTACGTTGTATGAAATGACTTCTGAGATCTTTGTTTGCGTGCATTCGAAAATACATTATACGCGTACCCGGGGTGCATCCACCATCCTACATGGCCATCTTTAGTATTTCTTAGCTGGGCATTAAACTATCCCGCACAATTTCCCTTGCAACATAATATTGGACACATACGGTGTAAGTATACACAAAATGTATACTTAACGCCCAGCACACACACACACACACACACACACACACACACACACACACATACACATACACACACATGCATACATACATATATACACAAACGTATATAGCATTTTTTTCTATTTCACATTCCTTTTCAAACACAGAAAAAGTCATCTATCTATTCACGAATAGATATCAACGGTGTACAGTATGGATTGTAAATTGCACACAATGTTGAGTACATAAATCCACAACATTATAACCGTTGACTACTAAGTTCATGAGGGTTTTAGTATTTAACGCCTTGTAATAAGTCGAGTGGAAGAATATCGTTTTTCTTTCTTACGAACTGTAATGGTGATTGGTTCAAATGGTGATGGTGAAGCAAACTCACATGCCCCATAACATATTAAAACTAAGAAGCGTACTTTGAGTGAACAGACCTCACGGCGTCGTGAGTGCGTGTATATCAGATTACTCATACATATAATCGGTCTCCTTTCGACATGGTATAATCTATTGATATTGTATAATCGGTATCCTGTCGATAATTATACTCGCTCGACATAAAACAGAATATTGTTGACAAGACAAACACTGGTCAAAAATTTCCTAATATGGTCAATTCTGATTAGGACATGAAACCTATATGTTTACACATTTAGTACTCTATATACATACCACTGCATAGCCTACTCAATGGTTGGTTATAGCGGTTATCTCACACATACAACGGTACGAACTTTATCTTTCTGAGTGCAGTTAATCATGATCACACGTACCGCTGTCAGTCTGCAGCGTCTGTTTCACACGGCTTCCCGTAAGTACCAACGTTTTTACCGATGCAATTACTTGGATCGTTCATGCTGTAAGGTTTCCTTAAGTGACCTCAACCTTATTCATATTCACATTTCATCTTCTGTACAATTATTTCCTTCGTAATGGACCTGAACTATATATGTGCATTATCATGCACACTTTGGCAGACTGACACCCTAATGCTTGAAATGTTTTAGTCTAACTTGTGGACTGACTTTACCGAGTTCTCTACAATGCGTGACCTCCACACCACACCGGCTTGCCATAAAAGATCAGTCACACTAAGGCCAGATTATCTCTTATATCTATATGCATACATGTGAAAATGCGTTCTCACTATCTTATGGACAGTACTCATGCATAAAATATCATGTTGTCTTAGTTTTCCGTCATGGGATTTTTCTTGGCAGAACGAGACCGTTTCTGGTGCGAACAATGGCTACACGGAAGACAATGTCCAAGTCAGCGGATCAGGCGCCCTCACTCGAAAAATTACGTGTGGCTATCTTTGACTGCAAGTACCTTAAAGACCAACTTAATGATATTGTAGGTGTAAGCGTTCGTGATTACAATATTGATGTTTGAAACACATGCGTTCGTGATTACAATATTGATGTTTGAAACACATGCACACGCTGTCGTATGACGTAAAATATGATTATGATTCTCCTAAACGCAATCGCATGTACGTACCATTAAGAATTTGTGCCATAGTCTATTCAGATTCGTGTTAGTATTTCAGACTTGGCGCGAAATTTTTAAAGTTTGTCGTTACATCTAGCTCATCTCTGTTCCTTCTAACCTTCACAGTAAAATATTTTTCGAGTATATGATGAGACTTGATACTTGTAGATCTACCTGTACGCAATTATGTATAATGTAATAATTCGATACAGGAGAAACATAAGCCACGTATCCATCTGACCTACTACGACTGTCTTCTTACGCAAGAGACTGCAGCACTTGCTGTTGATCACGATGTATGTTGGTAAGAAGTGTTGTATAAGTTTTATTCTGCATGAGTACCTTATCTCAACCTCTTTGATTTGTCTTTGTTGTCTTTGATTGGATCACGTGTACTCTTCGATTTGCAATACATGCAATGGAACATATTATCAAGATTTTGCAATATGCCTTCATCTTGAAGAGATGGAACATATTAAACATCAAAGATCGGTCCAAACGTCCGTTTTATGAAATTATGAACAGTACTACTTAATTTAAGGAGCCGATATCTTCTTTGGCATCAATAGGCAGTCAGTTTGTTTGTCAACGGTACAGTAGACATTACCACAGTAAAGATTCTTAAGAATGTTGGTGTTGGTCTTATCGCCCTTCGCTGCGCCGGATTCAATCACGTCGACGTTGCTGCATGTAGACAGGTTGTATATCTGGTAACAAGCAATACATCGTGATGTCGGTAATAGTAGATATTGTGACGCCTTCGTACTTTGTATATAAAGCCGGTGTGCTAATGGAAGTGTGGTATAACATATTTTGCTTGCTATTGTCAATGTATTATTCACGGGGTAAGCTTTAAGAAACTATACTCTTTCGAATTGTCTAATACAAATCTTACACTGCAGATGGGAGTTTCGGTGACCAGTGTGCCTGCATATTCACCTTATGCGGTAGCTGAGTTTGCAGTGACACTCTTATTAGCCATTAATCGCAAAGTGATATTGGCCTATAATCGCATTCGCAATGGCAATTTTGCGCTACAAGGTCATATCTGTAGATGTGTGTGTTTCTACATTGTTCCGATCTTCTTCCAATCATGAGCAAGTGCGATCTTGCGTGTTCAGAAGATGCAAGATTTAAGGCATCGTTCACTTTAAGCATGTGATATGACAGGCGATATTTCATGATTTGTCTGTATAAACTGCCGTATAGTAAGTAGACTTAAGATTTGAATTTGCTTACCGGGATTTTAATTTATAATGTACGCAACTTATATTCTGAAAGCTTCTATATACGAACTAGCAATAGTAGACTGACTTTTGGTTGTATTCACCTGCGAGCATGTTTTAGGTTTGGGAGGGTTTGACATGCATGGGAAAACTGTAGGAGTTTTGGGTACAGGAAAAATTGGTCTCTCATTTTGTTCCATCATGCTTGGCTTTGGCTGCAAAATTTTGGCTGTCGATCCTTATCCAAACCCTGCGCTACTTGACGTATGTACCTGTGGAGTATAACTCAATACACACAATTTATAAGTAGTCATTCACACACATACCGTGAAAGGTATAATATGTACAGTAGGTCATTTAGATATTTTCTTGTTCTTCTTTGTTGGTTTGAAAAATGGCATAATTCAAATATCTTTTGTACATTTGAGTTTCTATCAGCTGTGTATTATATATGGAGGTAGTAAATATGTTGTAATAACGATTTTCAGTGAAGTAACCCATTTCCTTCTCATGCTAGTTTATGTTCGTCATCCACGACAATCGTTTGATATCATGAATCGACAGAATCCTAGTGTACGATACGTTACACACGATGAGATGTTTAAGTGCTCCGATGTCATCGCCTTGTTCGCACCAGCTACGGATGAGAACAAACATATAATCAATCGGTAACAATACTTGCTAGCTACATCATTAGGCGGGAATACTTTGTATAGTACATAGCTCTGAAGTGGTGGTCGCTCATATAAAAATAACATGTATCATCTTGCACGTAGGTACACAATCGCTCACATGAAAGAGGGCGTAATTATTTTGAACACGGCACGCGGGTCGTTGATCAAAACACCTGACTTAGTGGACGCCATTATCGATAAAAGAGTCGGTGGGGCGGGGCTCGACGTCCTCGAAGAAGAAGGAGGACTTTTCTACGAGGATCACTCGTCTGGTATAGTCTGCAATCAGTACGTATCACGCCTCATGACATTTCCGAATGTCATTCTTACAAGTCACATGGTATGCAGCAGATATGGACGAGTGTAAACCCTTTTTTGTTGATGTCAAGAGAACTACCTAAGAACATGGATTGATTCACTGTACTAACTATTTGTCTATAAAACCTGCGGGTTAACCGCATGTAGAGTTTTCTGACTACAGAGGCACTAGCGAACATTGCGGAGACGACTATGTTCAACATCGGTGAATATTTGGAAGGAAAGAGAAATACCCAACTTACGAACTCTGTTCTTAAGGAATAAAGTCTCTGAACATTCGAAATGGATATGTCCTCATGCCATCCTGATCACTCACAGATCCATGAACGACTATATTCCGGAACTGCAACGATAAACGTCAACTGCGATAATACACCTAGATTAGTAGGATTGTTCTCTGGCTCCAGATACTATGACATTTCATGGCTAGAGATATGAGGCATACATATATGTAGAACAAGCAGTGCAGTACTTATTTTAGGTTTCATGACTGAAAGGCACAAAAAACTAAAGGAATATAGTCCGACGACGGTATCTTACGGTAGCACACACCGTATGCAAGAACCGTGCGTACATACAGTGAGAATATGCTTTGAGAGTATGTCTGCAATGTGTCAGTACCATGTACCGATAGGCAATTCACGGTAGATATGCATACATCATTGCACTACAACCAGGCTATATATGTTTGGTTGAAATTTGGAGTATATATGTGAATGTTCACTCCTGCACGGTGCTCATTACACGTACGTTTGTGTATAAATTCATATGCGCGTCGCCTGCCTTTGGTTTCACCATTATCCCCGAATCTACCTTTATAACGATCTCCGGAATAGCTTTCGATTTGAGGTTGACGGTTGCTATGTGATGGACCAATGTTGGGTGTTATCCGTGCATACAAAGTTTCGAACTTCTTTCTAAACCAATTCTCGAAATGGTAAGAAGCGTATATATGCGTGCTCGAAAACGAACTACTTTCTTCGTCAAGTACAAGTATGAGCCGTAGTATATATACTCTTTGAACTCGATATGTACACTGCGACAAAAGATCTGGAAACTACAATATCATATTGTTGAAGAGACGCCTCAATAAGGGAGGTTTGTCGAGAATGTACGTACCCTTCCTTACACCGGTAATCTCCGACTTGTCTCTAAATTGTAAAGTTATACACATAACTACTCAAGACATCTTCGTGCTATTCGGTGTATGCTAAAAATAATTTTGAGTAGAAGGTAACGCAAATATATACAAATTATTTACATATCAAAGGCTAGCAAGTGAACAAAAGTAAATTGTGTTTTTATGCATCAATGTAATTTACAAAAAGTTTTCGTGCATTTTGTTTGGCAACGAAAAACTCCCTATTAGGAGTTTATTGTTCTGTGACACTCATTGCACTCCGAATGCACAAATACTGGTGGTGGTAGGTCTGTTCGTACTTTACGTACTTGGGGTGTGTTATCTAAAATGGTGCATAACTTTCATGCTTAACGGACAGATTTAATTAAGGAACAACTTTGTAGTTTGCAAGACTTGCGCAAAAGTGTGATGTACATACGTATGTGCGTGCGTTACAATATAACACAGACAGGTATGTCTCATTGTTGTGTCAACGTGACTTTCAAACAGCCACAGATGAAGCGACCAAACACAAACTAGTTAAAAGGTAACAGTGAAAGCACGTGTGCTATTTAAAGCTAAATAAAGCCCAGGGTTTACATTTAATAGGTTGGCTGTATTAGGAACTATTTGAAGAATTACAACTCACCGTTGTCTTTTCCTTACTCCTTTACTTCTCACACTTGCAAACAGCAAGCATATTCACTCACTTCTTACCGTCTCACGGTTATAAGCCATATACGCCAGTTACATCCATCCATCTTTGAGTCCCTCTGAGAATGTTCTTACATCTTCGGTGTTTTCCCGACGCAAACATACCGTTGTCCGGTGCCACCTGGTAATGCACAACGTATGTAATGGCTTTGGTAATTGGCGTTGGATGTTTCTCAAGATTTAATGATAAATATTTTAATACAGTGACTCATTGGGCTCGACGACATTCGTGACATCTGCACTAATAACCAATAAATTAACTAGCAGTTCTGTAAGCGAAAGTAAATGAATCATACGCTTTTATGAATTCCGCACTCAATGAATGTGATATGGCGTAGCGAAGTTTGTTTTAATTCTTCCATCGGTAAGAAACAAGGAAACATATGCCGTCGCTTGTCATTTATGGAAGTGTGAGTCACACACAAACTGTGGAATGTGACAACAACTGTCAAGTCGAGTACAAGCCCACGGCTTGTCGTCATCAAACCCACACAGTCGAGTCATAAAGACTGACTGACAGTCATAAAGACTGAATTGTGAAACACTGACAGTCATAATCAAACAGAATAACAGCTACAGAAGACCAGACAGACAGACACACATGCACAATATAAATGAAAACGTTGTAACTTTAGCATTTTTTCACAGGGTTAAGTACGTGAGTAATATGGGACGAGAACTAACCGTGTGTTTAATTGAAAATTAATTAGTTAATCGTGTATATTTAATTATCGAAACGTGTAGGCACGGATTCAGAAGTCAGAACCAATAGAATACGTCAATTGCATGAGTACCAAGTTAAAAATCTTCATTAATACGATTTTGATTGGTAATATTTAAAACAAATAGTCAAAAACCAATACCAGGTCAACATTCATCCACTCCATTGTTCTGGTTTAGACCAATTGAAATTACGGGTTTTGGTTCGTGCCAAAGTTTTATGAAATATTTCACCCATTCACACAATCACTCACCCATTCACTCAATCACTCTCTCCATCATTTACAACACGTTTTAGTGTCATGCTACAAAAGATGTCAAGAGAGGAGAAAGCCAACGAATGGTGTCGTCACAATCAGAAATGTACAGCGAATGTACAAGGGAATGTATAAGGAGGAATGGCATATAAGATTAACGTTTTCCGTTTTCAAGTCCATATTCGTTATTACTTGACCAAATAAAAGTTTGTTCCAAGTGTTATTTCATTATGAACGGTAACAACGATTTGTCATCGAATCATTCAAAATCATCCAAAGCTGAATCATTGAAGAATGTCTCGTTGAAGAAAACAGAAAACACGGTACGGTCTGATGGGTGTATTTCAGATGGACTTGGGTGCTGTGCAATGTTGTTTTTTCCAGGCGCAAGAATCGTACAATTCATGTTGAAAAGACAAGAAATTCGTATGAAACACAATATAAGTCTACTACATAGGTACTAATTATACAAACCACTAACTAAGACACCCTTGCTGCATTATCATATTTAGGACTCCCTGATGGAAGGTGAACGCCGCATAAGTAAAAACCGCACGACCGAACGTGTGGTAGATGGTATAGATATTGCTTTTGATCCCAGCGGGGGTATGTGGTCTGGCAATGCAGACGGCGGCGAAAGTAGTATTGACCACGTGTCTATTGAGGCTCTCCACGATGCACATGATATTCCACTCATTGGTATGGCATGGGAAGATTTGAACTTTTCGGTCACGGTAGGAGGTGGATTGTTCAAGAAAAATCAAGCAAAAGAAAAAAAGATTCTGCACGACGTTTCTGGTCATGTTGAGCCTGGAAGTATGCTGGCCATCATGGGTGCAAGTGGTGCTGGGAAAACTACACTGCTAAACCTTCTAGCCGGAAGGTAGGTGGTTGTTGTGTGTCCCATGTTTGTCCTTGTGCTCAAGCTACAGTTGGCATCCACAATTATTGTAGCAATGTTGTGTGTGGCTGGCTATTGTATAGAGACACGTAGATGAGAAAATGTTCAGTAGTGGGGGAAATCTGTTGATCGAAAATCTCACCAACAACCATTGCGTCTACTGAAATATGTTTCCGATTTAAAGGTTGACAAGCTCTGGTGACTGTAAGACTGAAGGAAGGATTTATGTGAATGGCAAAAAGAGAAACTACGCACAGTTCAAGAAGTATAGCGCGTACGTCATGCAGGTATGAATACTGTTTGTCCCTTATTGAATATCATGTCCACTGTTTGTAAATAATCTGTCTACAAATACATACAGTTGCGCTCACACTATCTATTTATCTACTTTGTAGGATGATGATATGTTTGCAGAGATGACTGTAAAGGAGACCATCACTTTCTCTGCTGTTCTACGTCTTCCTTCGGTCGTAGATAAAAAGGAAACCGCACTGGTATGCGAATGCACGGAACCGCTCAAGCGCATAGTGTTTTGCAATACACATGCCATTGCAAACCGCCGAATGTACAACAGACACATTAATTCTATCACCCGCCTCCTCTCTTGTGTATCTTTGATGTTTCGATACATTAGTTTAGCTGGTCATTGGGCATGTGATAAGGAACTCGAACTACTCTTCAATATATTTCGTACTCCACTGAGAACGGATATATTTTATATTTGCTCAATTGTATTAAGAAACTATTGTAATTTATTCAAATCGCTCTAAATTTTAACTACTGAATGTACTCATATTGGCAGAGGGTGAACAAGATTCTCGCAGAACTTGGGTTGAATCATGTCGCGGAGTCTTACATTGGCAACAACATTCTCCGCGGCGTATCTGGTGGAGAAAGAAAACGTGTCAATATCGGTGAGTAAAAATAGAAAGGTGTTTATACACCTTTGTCGTTTTATAATAACCTGGATTTACCTCAACAATCAAATTTCCTATATACAAAGACCATACACAAGTTCACTCACTTTGTGTACACAAAAAAAAAATTAATTTATCATGTTCTACATGAATATACAGGAATGGAGCTTGTTACAGACCCTTCTCTGATATTCTTGGACGAACCGACCTCTGGACTCGATTCGTTTAACGCTCTTAATGTTATATATACAATGAGACGTTTGTGTACGAACAATCGTACAATCGTTACCACCATCCATCAGCCTAGATCCAACATCTACGCCATGTTTGATAATCTATTGCTGCTATCTCAAGGTCGAGTTGTATACTTTGGCCCCGCTCAGGACGCCGTGACTTATTTCTCTAAATTGGATTTTAATGCACCTACACATTTCAACCCAGGTATGCGGATATGTTTGTTGTTCGTGGACGTGAAACACATCCCATCCAAGTTATACATTTCTTGGAATATATTTTTGTGTGGTTGTGTATATGGATCCTCAAGCCCAATTGTTTACTTCTGTTGTCTTAATGTCTACTTACTGTTGTCTCAAGGCTGTGTAACGTCACAGTTGTCAATCACCTGTATCGTCGCACAGTCTCATACATACGTATCACATAGAGCAGATGCAATATCTTCGCTTTAGTTTGTAAACATGAGATAAAAAAATAGTCTACGTCCCTCTTGTGGTCAACAAACATTTAAACGTTTCTTTTCGCATTGCATGCCTTAACACATAGCCGATTACTTTATTGATCTTCTGTCCGTCGATTCTCGAACGGAGGACACCACACGAGTTTGCAAGAAGCGAGTCGAGTTCCTGTCAGACTACTATCATCAAAATGTACGACACTTGACTATTATTTACGTTTCTAGAAGATTATGATACGATACGGTATTGTTGTATTATGCATACATTCATATACGCACCCACACTCGGTATATGTATATAACATATATTCGTCCCCACATTTTCTGTGACATGGTTGTACTGTGAAGTAAGGCAAGCACGACCAAACTAAGTTCATACAATTGAAAATGCACATGAGCAGGTAGCAAAAGAGTCCACAAAGCGGATGAGTGCTATTATCCGCAAGAAACAGCTTTCTAAGGACGAAGTCACGACCGTTGATGCTAATACTAACAAAAGAGAGATGAAAACTTACCAGAAGACCTGGGGATTCGAGCTATATATTTTGTGCAAACGGTCTATGATACTCATGGTGATGTTTAACTATTAATGTATCCTTTATTTAGCGTTGCATTTTGTTATACGTCTTTGCTCATGTCCTGTATGACGACCACATTATTACTGCCCAAGGACTTTCGTAACTAACGTGTAATAACAATCATTAACATGAACAGCTTCGAGAGAAACAGTCAAATACAGCGCGTGTTATGCAGACTCTGTTCTTCGCTATTTTGCTAGGTCTTCTTTGGCTAAATCAAGGACGCGACTACAACGATGACCCTAGCAACGTCACCATTGCTCAAAACTTGCTCGGTATACATATATTACATGCATTGTAGTCCATGTAGTGTGGGCGAAAAGCACATTTTATTTTGCAGATGTGTATTAGTTGTGACGTTTCATAATTTATGAAATTATTATGTGAATGTATGCTTTGTCATATCCTGATTTGTTTCGCATCTGTTCGCCCCCGGTGACGTGCACTAACAATAGACCTATAACATAACTTCACCAACTATCAGGTATCTTCTTCTTTATGATCGTCAACATCTCCTTCGGGTCCGTTTTTGGGGTTCTCTTTGTGTATCCGCTTGAGCGTTCAATTGTGCTAAGAGAACGTGCGAGTGGTTCGTATAGAGTGTCGTCATATTATCTTGCAAAAACTATCACTGAATTGCCCCGAAACATGATCATTGTTATGATTAACTGTGTCATTGTGTACTGGATGGTTGGACTGGCGGTATGGTCTATATAAATACGTCATCAAATATAACTCTATGTGAGTGTTTGTTTGTATGCAAGATGGATGCTTGTTTGTTAGACATGTGTCATTTGTGTGTTGTATACGTACATGTTGACTGTTGCTTTCCTAGTGCACACCGTCTGTGAACTTCTGTAATTTACTTGTGTGTTGTGTCTCATGTCACTTGGATGTAGTGAGAATGTGTATTAGTGTATACGCATGCGCGCATCTCTTTGCTGTCTTATCGAATTATGAATTCTCATACCGATTAAGTTGATTACTTTCCTCCTACTCGTACTTACTCTGTAACCAACCACCTTTGTATGCACACAGTCGGACGTCGGCAGTTTCTTGTTCTTTTACCTAGTTCTTTTGCTTGCTGTAGTTGTCGCTGAATCGATAACAATTTGCGTGTCCACATTAACTCCAGACCCCCAAACTGCCTCAGCTATTATCCCGGTTTTCATTGGTATGTTCATTGTTGTTCCATTTATATATGGAATTGATTGACAGTCAAACAGTGGTCCTTACCCAATTGTTTGCTCACATGTACTCGAATTCTATTTGTCTTTTGTGTATCCGTCGATTTAGATCAAATGGACAGAATATCGCAAGTTTCCAAATGCTTGTGCGTGTGGTATATCGTTAAATCTTGAACTTGAATTTCATTATGTATTGTATAAGGCTGTTAGTTTCCTGGTGGACTGTTAGTATAATTAATACCTCGCACACTCTTACCATTTTTCATGTACGCAGTGCTTTCCATGCTGTTTAGTGGTTTCTTGATTGGAAGTGGATCTATTCCAGATTATCTCATCTGGCTCGAGTATCTATCTTACATTAAATATGGATTCCAAGCGTTGAGTAACCAACAACTCGCCTCAAGTATCCCTACAGCAGGGTCCATGTTAATTGAGCAACAAGGATTGGATGTATGTTGTTCTTTCGTGGGTAAAATAGATGATTGTATTAGTTGTAGCTTGTCGCATGTATGTACCCGTATTACGTTCTATGCGTATAACATGAACATCCCTAACTGTATGCCCTTTTTTTCGCCATTAGGATTTGAATGAATGGACCTGCATCGGAATTCTATTTGCCATGTATTTTGTGTTGCGACTGTTGTGCTACTTCATTCTCAGAATGAACGGCCCAAAGTACGATCACACTCTCTAATCTACGGGTTAGGGTTTAAATCTACGTTAGGCAAGCGGTACTCCATCTTGCTTTCATGGATTGCTCAAGCGTAGTAAGTACGATAATAGTCCTGGTTGGAGCCCAGTTGATTTAATCAATGAAACGAGTACTACTTTTACTGAGCTTTTCGATAATCCTGCTAGGACGAAAGAGAAGTTCATTACATAAGTCCTGCTAGGGACAAAATAAAACCTTGTTAGGTCCGGGTGTACAGTACAATGTATTTTGTTTACTTTACGAGTGGCGTCAGGGACTCATACATATATGCACAAATGACCAATCTTTAACCATAATAGTTTGAGATGATCACACGACTAGAAAGCAATACTGACTCTCTTCGTATCACCTTGTTACGTCATTCAAAGTTTATGCTCATGTTGGATATCCATAAAGGATGCTATATATATATATATGTAACGAAGAGATAATTTGTACAGGTTTGTAGAACATTAACGAGGAAAGATTATACGAACACAAGAGTATCTCTTCAATGTTACGTAAAAGGCGACCAGTTTGCTGTATGTACGTACTTGAACATGTATGAGCGTACGAATCCGAACAACACATCCCAAGATAGTTCAAAATGGCTGCATATGTACTTTTATGCACAAACAGGAAAGCACATACCAGTATTACATGATGATAATAGGATTCAAGAGAATGCGCCAGTATTACCCACACCACAGCTGAGTCATGGGGGTCACATTTTGATCCCTAATGCAATGTGCTAAGAAAAAGCCAAACGTTGAATACAAAATAAAGAAGACGCACTAACACTCATAGGCCTATACAACACGTACACACGTGTGTCCTTCATGTCCATACATTCATTCGGAATGAATGAAGGAATGAACACATGGTTTGCCAACCACTGATTCGTTTCCCTTTTGATCTCAAGGTAGACAGACGTATTTCACATCATGAATCTGTGTTTTGATGCCCGTGTGTTGATGCCTTCAATATCTATCGCGACCTCATCTGACGGGCCTCAACATTTATTGTTCATACCTACACGCGCAGTATCCTCTACCGCTACTGCCGCCACCCATTACCCACAGTGGGCGGATTGCGTCCGAATCGATAAAACCACAGGCGCAGTAGTTGGTTTTGTCCATCTCCGCTGTTTGAAGAAGTCAACATTTGAATCACAAAGTTTTGCTTGGAAAGTGAGAAGTATCAAATGAAACAAATCTATGTTACACATACATGCTGCTAAGACTGAGCTACTCTGTATATACACGTATTTACAAATATATATGATACCATTATCAAGGGTAACGTAGTAATATAATTTTAAGAGCGAAGGTCCATATACATAACGAACAATATACATTCATCGTGAAGGCAAAATATAAAGGCATAACATGTATACCTTTGTCAGGTTCCGGAAACAAAAGATCTATCAAATATGAGACAGACATGACATCGGTTTCAACATGCTTTTACACCTCATCTAATTCATCCAGTAGCACAGGGATGGCAGATGGATGTGTGTTTCGCTTGACCTGAGCAAACGAATTACACATTAAGATGGTTAAATTTATATTTCTTCAGTTCAAGTTATAAGTTATATGAAATGATTTTTGAACGCTTCGTTTGTGTGAATTCGAAAATACGTAATACGCAATCCCTGGGTTGGGGTTCAGAAAATAAAAATTTAACATTTGTATCCTTCCATCCATCATCCTACCTATCTTCAGTATTTAAACTATTAATACTGGAGAATAGCAGGTGACCGTTCCATCTGCGGGTAACCGAACAGGGGAACCTCGCAGCATTGCCAAGTTTGAGAGATAACGCGACGTACGTTGTCCTGAGTTCCACTGTTGAACCAACAGTATTTCTTTTTTAATGTGTGTGTGTGTGTGTGTGTGTTTGTGTATTGAGATAAATGATTAGGGTGTGTGTTTACAGCCTTTTTGTTTTTAATGTGTGCGTGTAATGGGGTAAACGATTAGGTTGTGTGTTCGTGTATTGGGATAAAAACGAACGATTCGTACGTTGTACTGAGGAGTTCCACTGTTGAACCATCAGCATTTTTTTGGGGGGTTGTTGCCGCATAAACCCTAAATTAACATTCCTAAATTAAGTGGTGGGTATCGCTTGACGGATTGACTAAATGAACTAACGCTTGACTAAATGAACTAACGATTGACTAAAGGAACTAACGATTGACTAAAGGAACTAACGATTGATTCGTAAGTTGTACTGAGTTCCACTGTTGACCAACTACTTTTTTGTTGGTAGTAGTGGTGTTGTTCTTGTGGTTGTTATACTTACTGTTGGGTGACTAAAAATAAACTAATGATTCGTAAGTTGTACTGAGTCCACTGTTGAACCAACAGCATTTGTTGTTTTTGTTGTTGTTGTTAGGGCCAAGGAAAGTATAAGGCATAAATAACGATTGGTACGGACACATACGGTCAAAGTATATACACAAATGTATACTTAATGCCGAGCACACACACACACATACAATACATACACATACATAAATACATACATACACACAAATGTATATAGAATTTCTATTTCACATTCCTACTCAAGTGCAGAGAGAGTCATCTATCTTTACAAATAGACATCAACAGTGTACAGTAAAGATTGTAAATTGCACAATATGAATGTACCCACCTAGAAAGTAGCATATACACATACGTGTAGACAGCCAAAATTCGTATACACTCAAAAAAACCATTTATATACACTTACATACATGCACACAACTATATTAATTAATACCTTGTCGACGTTGTTTTGTAAAAAGTAACTTATACCCCCGGGCGTAAATAGTGTCTGTGTCACTAGTGATATTATAGATCGTGTGGTAGTAATATGTTCGGAAGGAGCCTCGTGAATTCAAGTGTTGTGTGAACATCTGTATATATGTATGTGAATAAGTGAGGTAGCTTATTCTGTAGAGGTACAATTAAACAGAAGTTTTAAATTATATATATATACACATATTACATATTATATATGTGTATATAGTGTTTGAGTGTGGGTGTGAATGAGTCCGTGTGTGCACGTTTGTTTGAGTGTATACACGTACAAACACCCCACCTGCTCTAGCTAGCGACTGTTTCTTTATTGTCCCCACTAGAAGAGTGTTGACCATTGAATCCACAATGGTGAAGATGTTTTTAGTTTGTGATTTCTCATCTCTCAAGACAACCACAACGTCTTAATAAGAACAACGTCTTAATAAGAAGTCTTCCGAGGTAGAATGAATACCTATAGGCTACATGCGCGCATATGTGTACGTTTAGTAGTGGAAGGAGTAATGAACAAATAACACGAACTAGAATAAGATATTAAACGTTTAAGTGACGACACGTGTCAACACACTCAAATATAAATACAAACTGACGCATTGTATTGTTCATCACACATCCTTCACCAACCGACCCGGTTCAAATGTGAAGGCTGGTAAGAAAGAAAGTTCTTTTCCTGCAGAATACAGTGTGCACGCTACGATAGACTTATGGTAATTATTATCCAAGATATATGTATGACACTGGCAATCTAAAAGAGTTGTGCATTTGTGTTCGAGTATGCAGTTTGATAAATGAATACATTGTATACGTCCGGTGTAGTAGATTGTCAGAATCGCTATGATTTATATACGTATACTTTCGCTCACAAACATACGTGAGTGAGCTTTTTGTACTAGGAACGCACATAAAATATACACACGTATTTAAACAAAACTAAAAAAGAGGGAGTGCTTGGTTGTGTGTGTATCACAGGTATTTAAGTCCCACGACGTACTTCTTGTTATGCATATAGATATGCACATGTAGACGTGATAAACGTATGCGGATGGGAATACGAATCGCTACAAACGTAAATACATATAATAATATACAGGAGCACATATACCACCGAAATCGGAATGAGATGCGCCATATTCTGGCTGATTTCGAACACGATAACAGCAGCTGATGAAGTATGGGCCTCCTCAACTGCGGTCATCCCGACCAATACGTACGTACCTGTGAGCCAACGGTGAAAGCCCGAATAGTTCGAAATTTAGAATTTTCCCAACTATATCATGTTTTGTAGAAGGGTCAGTTGACCATATTTGCAAATGTGCATAGAGATGTAATCCGCTTTCAACAAACCAATGCTCCTGTCGAAAGAAGAAGGAAAATTTTTCAAGTATGCACATGTACACACAAGAAATGAATGATAACGTGGCTAGAGAGAAATCGATACTTGGAAGAGCAAGCAAGTTCAAGAATTATTAATGATAGTTCATCTAAAGAAATCTGTAAACCATTTCCGATTATAACTAGAAGGAATATATATACATGAAAATGTACGTGCCTGTGAGTTTTCTGTAAATGCTCTGTACACTCACTGCCTGCACATATGACTAGAATCCATCTCGACTTGTAAATATTATAAACAGTGATGATCTCTTCAAATATGCAAAGATACCAATTGAAGCGATGAAATTTTTGCATGAATATAATTATTAATTTCTGCTTCACATCTATTTATTATTAATCAACCCTTGAAATGCAAGTAAAGCTAGCTTTACCAAGCTTTTCTCAAGCATTTACTAATTCTATCCCCTTACTTGTAGCACTATTCAACCTATCTGATACAAGAAGGTGAGCTCCCAAAACAGTTTTTCTTCCTCATACTTTCTCACAGCGGAAATCCTGAAAATCCCCCCCCCCCCCCCCACCTTGCGAACTGGACTCTGAAGGTTCATATGTTTTTCTTACGAGACACTGACTGCACTGACTGACTGTTCGTGATTTTCGTATTGCAACCACCTTTACGTCCTCAACCACCTTGAATGGGTAGTTTTCCTAAGTTAGATTTAGCTCCCAATAAGATGGGCACAACGAAGGTCGGTTGGTCAATGGAAATGAAGTTATAAAGAATGGAAAACTTCCTTCATTCCTTCACTAAAAATCCCAAAATTCAATAATTGTTTATAGGATTGCCGCATCTTGCTCCACATACATATCTTTATAAAATCCACATGAAGTGCTTTCATCTTGCAATTTTGGACTAATACATCAGTATGCTTTCCACTAGAATAAGAGTGAATTTCGAGAACTTTGGTCTTCTTTCTTTCCAGAGATGCTAAATTGTTCATACAATAGATTTTTGCTTACATGATTCTTACATACATATGTATGATCCATCTTTTACTGGGTAGATAAATTACTACTATCGTCTAAGCACTTCTATCTCAACACTAATTAATATGTAGTGTAATTTCTAATGCTTTCATTCCTTTGTTTTTCAGACTGAACTAACTAACTGATGATACAATGTTAGTTAACATCCCATTGTTGTTATACCCTTCTGTAGAATAGATTGTCGATACATATGATTCCCCTTAATGGAGCAAATTAGTATGTTCCAGTCTATACAACTTCCATCTCAAGAATATGTAATACATAAAACATAATATGATCTCTATGTATGTTTACTAAGTAATACTACAGTTAACTAACTAACTAACTATAACTGTGTACCAAGTTGTATTGCAAAACTATTCATTGTACATGAGAAAACTTGGACACATATTTTGATCAGATTCATTCGTGCAGTAATCTGAATCTACATAACATTCTAATTTCCCGCACAAGTGATAAAAATGTCTTGATCAGATTCGATTGTCCAGTAATACTAAATCGCATAAACAACATGTTAGCATATAACTAACATCAAATTCATATCAAAACATGAAACGACATCAGCGCATAAAAGATTCAACCCAACAACGACCAACACAATATTTCCACAACATATCGTATATGATTGATTTATGCAACACGTGACGACGTCTTCCAAGTCACCGTTACCTTTGAGTCCATAAAACATACTGGCTTGGTTCGTCTAATGCCCCGCATATCGCGCACCCCTGAGTTATATTAATTCTAATATATTCCACACCAGTAACAATAAAGGATACCAAGAAGCCTAATAGTTATAAAACACATGGAGTAATTCAGCATGTGATGATTGATGGTTACAAATAAGTTTCCCTCCGTACTGCGGACTGGTGTATTACTTACTGGCTTTAAAGTGACACTATTTCACTGTCGGATTGCTCCTCCCACTTATTCTACTCCTCTCATGTATTTTTCATGCAGTTCGTTTTCGCATCTACATGGTATGGTGTTCAGAACCTTGCAGAACGTAACGCGGGTGACGTCAATCTCCATAGATCTTCTCGCCTTCGTCGTGACTGCTTTTTCTTTCCATCTAGTGTAGTCTGAAACACTCACAATCTATTTTACTTGTTCATATGTAAGTAATTGTCGCAAAAGTCGTTTGGAGTTCAAAATGTCCGTAGCTATCGGAGGAGCTTCTGTTACAAGGCTTCTGCTAGTTCGTTCATCTCCTTGCTGCTGCAGTTAGTTGAACAAACATATTCTACAAGCGATCGATACCTTGGGCAGGCCGGATTTATTAGAAAATTATACAACTATGATGGCCCAGCCATACGCGATATGTATGACTATCTATCTATACTCACACAAAGTAGGTATAACTCGATGTAACTCAAACATATCTACCAGTCAGTTGCTTGACAAACATCATGTATTTATCTATCCATCATACGATAATGTCAAGGAAATAATATATAGGACAATGGGTAAATTTTTAGGTTTATATTGTTCACCTATATCTATTACTGTGCTACTGTGTTGACGTATATATGTACTATTATCACTAGTTGTGTATGCCGTTTGCTAATATTGGACAATGGAATCAAATCAGAATATTATTACTATAGGAAATCCGATCCTATTCGTGCTATTACGTAGTGCTGCTCAAGATGAAGCTGAAGAGACTAAAAACAGTAATTTGCGAACCCTAAAAAACATTCATCCATCTAATATGTAGACGATAAATTCAGATGGATATAAAAAGAGATTGTTTAGAATTGTGAAGAGACTAAAAACAGTAATTTGCGAACCCTAAAAAAAATCATCCATCTAATATGTAGACGATAAATTCAGACGGATATAAAAAGAGATTGTTTAGAATTGTATCAGAACAGTCTGAACATTAAAAGGAATTAAGTTATCATAGTTCACAATATTGGTCCATGTCCAGTCCAATCGCTCTCCATGTTGGTCTGTTTGAGGATTCATTCATTGGACCGGCTCTGTTGGCCAACCTCAAACATGCTAAGGAAGACTGATTGATTATCTTCGAGGCTATTAACTACCATTGAGTAAGCAGGCTTATTTCGGAGCAGTAAACGCACGTGTTAATAATTGAAAATCGATTCGCGAACTCGATGAAATTGAATACCATGCGCCGAAGGAGTCAGCACAAGTTTTGGGGACTTTATTCTACTTTTTCCTTCAAACAAACTGATATAATACAATAGTTTTATAATTGTTAGCAGAGAGGAGGTTTTACAATAGTCTGGCTTTCTGTGTAAATATAGCACCATCACTAATAATTCTAGATGACAGTTTGTTCTTCAGAAGGTCGGTTCAAATTCAGTTGAAATACTCGTGTAAACAATTCTTCCAACGTACAATTCAAGAAGGTAGTAAGTAAGAAATCTAGACATCGAATTATAAGATACCCATTTTGTGAGCCAACTGCAAAGCAGGTACGTACCGTACCGTCTCTACCGCTGGACTTGAAGATCATAGTGATCTCGACCAAATAAATTATTGCACAAACCCCCTTCTTTGCTACTACTAATCGTGCTTTGTGGCGGGCGTTTAATGTTTCTATTTCCGTCACATTTTCGGCTGAGGACCTACTTTAAGTCAACGAATTGGATTCGAATGTCCATACTTCTATCAACATGCTAAGGAGTTCCTCGCGCATTGCTTCTCTCCTAAGGCCTTTTTTCTGTTGACTCCTCCAAAATACGATACTCTATAATGTACTTCGTTTGAAGTAATCGTTTACAGCGTTGTGTATCGATATCCTGCATGCATCTGGTTCATACTTGAAATCTTATATTCGCCAATATGTTCCCTCCGTGGAATAAATACGTTGGAATTATTATTATGAAATGTATTGGAGTTATTATGACCCAGCCATGCGTAGTATGCTTGTATTTAACAACATACTTGGTTGGAGCTGAATAGATTGAATGTTCTACTGAGGATAAATATATACGCAGATAATAAATATATTGTTCGTTCGGGTCTGTTATCTCATCTTCGCTATCCGTTTTGTCTTTGTAGTATGTATCATTGATGTGTATATCATGTGTGTCAATGGCACGGCCAGTAAGTAGTATTGTTGTATACACGCATGTTACCAACGATATAGCATCTTAACGCATGGCTCAGTCATAACTCCAATATATTCCGTACTTAATAATCCACATATATCCATACTTTCGCCACTTGGATGTGTTGGGCGAGAGAGATGTAGTGATTCTGTCGCTGCTGTACTTAATACAGTCCGACGACCTCGATATGAACTTTGCATTATGTGCATGTCTGTATCTTTCTTCGCACGTCTCATATAGTTAATGTTCACGACGTTGTATGGTGTCCCTCCCATCTTACGTTTTACCTTGCTCATATTTAGTACTGATGCTTTTGTCGCGTGTGTCAATGTCGCGTGTGTCAATGACACGGACAGCAATGTTGTTGTATGCATGCTACCACCGATTGTATGACACTGGGTCTCAGTAGTATGTATACCTTGTTTTCCTGGCAACTGGAATTTGCCATCGGTCCTTTTGAAATCAATCTGAGACAAGTCTGGTTTACTACCTGTCCATAGTTCGTCAGGGAATATCCGTCCATTTCAGCAGCACAGGCGTTTTATAACCCAAGTATGAGTAAGTAGTAGTCAGCAGCACAGGCGGTTTATAACCCAAGTATGATTAGGTAGGTAGTAGACAGCCTATATCTAAAACTTGTCTTCGATACCAGCTTGAGCTATCATTGCCTGAACCATCAGATAGCTGTGCTCGTTCGCAAAAGATCCTTTGTATTCTGATGTAGGAGCGAGCGACTGAGAAAGTGCATTTGATATATTCCTCGTTTCGTACTCATTTCGTCACACTCGCTGTTCACGAATTCCCTCATGATCACTATGGATTCTCATAGGATTGGATCGATATGTCCTCCAAGAAAGAGTCCAAAGTCACAGTTCAACAGTTTATCATTGCAGTAGAACTACCATCACCTTTCTTTCCGAGTCCAAATTCCATGCTACACGAGTACCGACATCGACTATTTTGAAGGCAGCTAGTACTTTGGGCTTCCTCTCTCTTTGAGCGAGAATGTGTCGGGCCAAAAATATACACAGCTAGTATAACATGCCTGTCCTGGTTTGTACTTGTTTTACATCATGTCTATATGTTGGAATAATCATTATGGAATAGTATGTAGAAGTTGTTATGACCACATGCATGAATGCATATGATGTTTGCTTGTATTTATCTGGACCAAATTTTAAGGTTAAGCAATCCTGAAACCTTTTAAACCAACAAATAGCACCATCTTTAATCATTCGAGTGTCCTGTGATGATAACACCATCTTTAATCATTCAAGTGCCCTGTGATGATAAGTAGGCTGTAAGATTTACAGTTATTTAAAATAGTTTTTTAATGGCTGACTTGCAAGTCTCACAGTCAGACTGGTATATGCTCTTAACAAAGCTATTCCACGGACACCCCCACTCTACCTACCCCCATCTGTAGAATAGACTATCCATGTATATCTATAATCTTCCTTAATAGGGCAAATTACTGTCTTTTCGATATCTCTAGTAACAGTACCCTAACACAAAGTATGTTTTGATCTCCCATAGTGATAAATACTGACAAGAGTCTTGTGTTCGTTAATATTAAAGCGTAAAAATATTATAAGCTCACGTAGTAATAAATACTTGACTCTGTTCTGATTCTATGTCCAATCGTCTACTGAGAGAGCATGGGCCGATTTTCTTCGAAGCTAATTTAATTGTGATGCACAAAGCTCCTTCTTGTTTTTTGAGTTATCATCAGCAGAGCACATATTCGCTGCCACCATAAGCTGGTTTTGACTTTCATCATTATCCATCCAGTTTGATTTCCTGAGGCGTCCTTTAGCTTGTGTGGTATATACTCCATCTTGAATTTCATACGTTATATCCTTCCTGTACACGTATTGTGATTGGTCTCATGTATATTTAAGTTGTTCTCGTTGGTAAATATAAATTCAGTTGTCGGTTGGTTTATCATATGATATGTAATATATTGCAAATTATTATTCCATGTTATTTATGCAGTTTAGTATTACTAGACAACAAAATCTGATCAGAAGAATATTTATCACCATGGCAGAATGTTTATACGGTTTAATGTTACCAAATAATAGAATCTTGTTAGAGTAATAAATCACTATGAGAAATCATATAATATATCATGTTTATGTATTGTTACTGGAAAAGTAGTTTAATACAATGGAAACAGTAATTTACCCTACAAAGGAAAACATAAACGTGAAAAGTAAAGCGAACAAAATTCTTAAAATCTAGAAAGCCTCACACTACAAATGATTCAATCGCAGTAAAATGTGTGATTGATTTTTCTAAATCGTATAGGTGCGAGCTCCTGTTCTGCACAGCATGTGAGGAAGGAATGTAGGACGAACACGATCACCGGTAAGGCTTCAAAACACGATCCGACCGAGTGCAGACCCGGACAGGCGTTTGCTGTGCGTACTTTTTTCGACGTGTAGAATACCCTCTCTCCGAGCAAATGCTGTCTTCAAATTGTCGATGTTCTTGGCACTCTGTAATATTGAATTTGGGACTGACGAAGAAATATCACACGCCCGTCTACTACAATGATTAAGTTGTCTACATTGCGATCCTGGGGAGAATTCTTGACTAAGAGTAGATATCATCATTTTACCAAGAGAAATGAAATTTACGTTCACTGCCGATGGAACACTATGCGCACGGGTCGAACCGTAATTGAAATGGATCGGACAATGATATTATACTCAATAATACGTCCATAATATTTACAATATTTACAACCCTGGGGCTACCTATTATTATGTAGCTTAAAATGTATAAATAGTAGATATCTGGTATGCAATAGACACTAATTTATTCGACAAGAGGCACATGGCTTTGTGTTTTTATAGGGTATGCTGTATGATTAGATATATTATACGTGAGCTTTCCCGCAATCTAACTTTTTCTATTGTAATGTGAATCTTCATTCGATATGACATAATTAATCCATGAGTACACAACAAACTTTATGCAGTGATAAGGAGATTTTGTTTCGGCTATATAGGAAGCGCCCTCTGTATCTGATCAGGTACGTCTATGTGACATATATCATGCAAAGAGAAAATGAGCGAGCGCCAGATATGTAGCCAGTCATAGTTTTGTGTTATGGGCAAATAATAAAATGCCCTGCCCTGCATCCCAATTACGTGACATTTTACATAAGGAATAGGTGTAATGTAAGACCATTTAGCGGGTTGAAATTTGACGATATTCTGGGATTTCACAGTTATAAAATGGATTCTTGCTATATCCTCAATGTACTGACTGAGTCAATCACAACGTCTTCAGTCTTCCAATGCGAATGTGACCTCAAGCTAGTGAAGATATTTACTTAAATGGGAGGAACATAAACCCTAAATAATTTACGAAGATAGCAAACATAGTGTCACCTGAAAGAAAATGATAACTTTCATTGCGGTTATGTCTAGTTGATTAAAGGGATATAAAGTAAATCGGACGCAATGCAATGTATTCATAACCTGTTTGATAGTATGCGGTTCTCGGTTGTTTCCAAAGTTTTGTTCACTTACACATATTCCGATAACAAAGACCCAGTCATTACACGAAATACATTGCAATGAACATGTCAATGTATAATAATCTAGTTGTACAAACTGTTAATTAATGAGTAATTATCATCATCCAAGCCACTACTTACCGAAAGGAATACATGATCAAACATTCGATGAAGAACTAAGCACTTTCAATATACGAGAAGCACGGTTTGCATTTCATCATCATATTTCCTTTATTGTTCCATCAGTTTCAGTTCCAATATTTCATATACCATTCTCTGACGAAAATAGGGCATATCGGCTTGTGAAAAGTTAAAGTCCTTGCCACGGGCACGATATTCACTAAACTGACACATGAAAACACCACAATCACTACAATTGCCCTGTTGCGGAGTATGTTTGGTAGGAGTGTAGTCCTGCCACTTTTCAAAACTATAGGCAACCTTTTTCTTATCCATACTTTCGTCTTGTATGTAATTTCTAAGTTGTCGTAGTACTCCGGGATTGCTTCCTCCCATACTATCATAGTATTCAAAGAGTTTGTCACGAAAGTTGATCACAGCCACACACCAGTGGTTCCCGAGGTGAACAGGAACCACGACAAACTCCTTTTCAAATAGATCGACCTGTTGTGGTACAAGATATGCACGAGTTAATATACCAAATGTCTTGAAAGGGATAATATAATCACTCGTAGACACCTGTGATACAGCGTATACGGTTAAGTTTAAGTGTTGAAAGAACGAGGCTATTCATGGATATGAATTTCTCGATTTACACGTTCGATGCATTTCGATAAGTTGAGAATCGGAACATTGTTGAATTTGCATCGTATTGCAACAACGCATACCTTTCTAGTCCAACGCTTTATAGATACATAACCAGTGTTTGTCAACTTTGTAAGAAAGTGAGTGCTGAAACAGTGGACTGGGGGGACAATTGCCCCAGGTTGCTTCGCTCGATGATTGATCAAAGCCATGTATATGTTGATTACCTGGAGAGAGGAGTTGATTGGCGTGTGACGAGATATCAGTTCTGATAATAATAACTGTGACTACTAATAGGTGTCTAATAAAATAGTACCAACATGTGTGTAATAAAAACATACAGTACTCATGAGACGATAATACATAATGGTAAACAACAGAGCTATGTAGCATTGAATTGAGCGTATATTGAAATTCATATACAATGCGTCAATATCCGCCAATAATGCACACTTTGTGATGAGGGAAAGAATATAGACGTTTAGTAAACACACTCAATCTTCTTTTCTAGCGAGCTACAATGCAATGATAAGCAACGCTACCGCCAGGCATCATACCGCATCGTTAAGCCATTCCAAACGTGCCAGGCGTTCTAGATCACCTTGAGTAACTTGCAATTGTAATAGTTTCACATGTATCTTCATTTCATCATACTCGCCGTCGTACCATATCTTATTGATCTTTTCTACCGCTTCAGGCGGGAGAACCGGAAATGGTTTTATAGACTTTCTCTTCTCCGCCTCCTGCAAGACCGCAAACAAGAAACAGATCTCGTTAACTAAAACTCGCAACACCTGGGCATAATATTGTGTGTGTGTGTGCGCTATTACCTTCTTTGCGAGTATGTCCGTGATAATTACTGAGTTCTGACGAAGAAATTCCATATCCCGTTTCGCATTTTCCGCTCTCTTCGAAACAATTTTTTGCCAGGTCTCTGCATTATAATCTACAGGGCGATTCTTTTCATCAAGGGACGCCACGATAGCCTTTGCTTTCTTAAGGAATTCAGACGGAGCCATATCCATTTTGAGCATGTCGCTCTCTAATTCCAGGAGATCCTTTTCAGTGCCATTGTGTCTAAAATTGTTCACAATTTAAAGTACACTTGAGCGTATAAGCGTGGGCATACAAACAATAAGGTTCAGTACATAAAGTTGGAATGAATACTCACCGATCAATCTCGTTGTATTCAACACTTGTAGTCCTTACAGAATTGGTTGGGGTCGCACATAGCATGTTGGGTCGATGTTTCTTAGTTCGTCCTTTTCGAAATGCCGAAGTCATCGCATATTTCGGTGATTTATACAGATTTCGGCTAGCACGCAAATTTTTATACCCAGACTGTGGTGAGAAACATAATCACCGAATAGTACATTTTGTAAGAAAGGACATGTATACATAGACTAACAACCCTAGCAGTTCCATTGGTGATATACTGCGAAAAAAAAGTGGGCATGTAAACATTTCGCTCAAGGGAAGGCGATGTTGTACATAAACGACCCAATAAACACAATACCTTGCTTAGTTTAGAACGTTTGAACATGAGTATGTCCGTGTAACTGTGGTCACTAGTTAAATAGCCCCTATTTTCTTGTACATCCTTGTGTATGGGCTTGTGATTTTCCATATATGCGCTATTGTTGTTCGTTGTATCGGGTATACCAGCGTTTCCCAAGCCCGCTAAATTGGCATTCTTGTTGTTGGCATCTATGGGCGAGTCCTTGAATACACTTTGTCGCGGAGTGTGTGGAGATTTCGGGAAAGAATTTTCTATTGAAGTAATTTTCCATAATTGAGGTGACGGTCGCTCGACCCTACACATGAACTTATCCTTCCTATCAATTTCGCTCAGTTCTCGCTTCGTGTCGTAATCACGATCAATTTCATTTTCCGCTGGGCATGCAAGAAACATACAGGTAGCAGTAAGGATCTATACAAACATGTATTGCTGTTAAACTGTTCAACGCATGAGAACCAAAATATACTTGCAACATAAAACGACAACAGTTGCGCGTCAAATTGATTGCCAGCGGTAGTGCCGCCGCCATATTAAGAATAAAAACTACAAGTACGTTTTCACACTCCTTGACATTAACATTATTGGTTCAAAGTATACTTGCAATAGATGAACTATCACAGGTGAATAAAATTACAATGAAAGAAACCCCAGCTCATAAAACTGTTCTGTATGGACGGACTACTACGCATTCGAATCAGCATAGTTGATACTCAGACGCACTTACCAAAAGTAGAGGAAAAATTACGCCAGGTTTCCTCTTTGGCTCTATCCTGCTCTTTCTCAGCTATCGCTTCACCGTCGCTCGAACTGTATTTGTATTCTACACCACCGGCTGAAATCCGCTTTGTTTGTACTCGGTTACCATCATTTGTCTTTATCACTCCACGTGGCTTGGCATGTGAGAACAATTGGCCTGGTGAGTACGAGTGAGGAGACGGCGATAATGGCAGTACTCGCGGGGACTGCGGTAAAACATCAGGTACGGTCCGAAAAGTCCGGGTAACATATCCCTTAATGTACAGATATAAGTCCATGGTTATAAGAACCACTAAAACCACACCCCTAGCTTCTCTGTGTTGAAGGTATCACCGTACACTCAACGATGAGCTAGCTCTGTCTAATTCACCACATCTTATGATTTTTCATATTGAATATCGTGTTAGCCGGTACGTTATGTTAACGGTCACAAAAGACACACGCACAGGACAGTTTGTTGTGGGGTGATTTTGGTACACTGCCGGGAGCAATACATGTATTATACGTCCACACGCATATAGGTATGTGTATGTGTGTGTGTGTGTGTGTTGTAGGGAAGGTGCGGGTTGTCAGCGTGTGTATGTGTATGTGTACATGTGTATGTGTATGTGTGTGTGTGTGAGTGAGTGAGTGAGTGAGTGTGTGTGTTACACACTGAAATCAATGCAAAGCACAAACGTTGTGCTCAGGCCACACACACATACACACCAACACACCAACACACGCACGCACGCACGCTGCGTACACGTGGCCTTCTAAGCAACGACGCCGGCTGGATGAACGAGCAGTCCAGCGCGGAAGGAGGGGAGCGGGGGCGTTGAACGCATCACCCTCTAAGCAACGAACGGCTGGATGAAGTATCGAGAGGGTAGTACAAGGTAGCCTTCTACGCACTCGAACGGCAGGGTGAAGAGTGTCGAGGACGTATAAACGTGGACTATCGATAGTCCGTCTCGAAGACTCAAGTGTTGTTAGGTGTCCATATTATAATGGTGACGATTTAGATTTCTAGGTGTATCATGTTAATATAGACAGGCTGTATGTAGATGGAAGCCGCTCAATAGACCTCCGTACACTTAGGTAGTGGTAGAAAACATGTTATCGTCGCTTAGACAGCCATTCTTCTCATTCTCCACCAGCTGCTTTCTTTATTCGAATGCTGCGAATGTTTCAAATTGATTCAGATACCAACGCCAACGTTGTATCTTTGGTTGTGGAGCTTCGTCCATCCACTGTTGACTGATGATTAGTCAGCACGTAGAGAAGCCCGAATTGACGAAACTCTTCACGGAATTGAACTTTCTGGCTGGCAAGCTGAAACTTTTTTCTACACCTCCTAGTAAAGAGGAGGCGGACCGACAAAGGGAGCGCGTCTCGAAGACATTGGAACAATGAATTTGCCACCCTTTGAACCGGTCACAGCAGGGGGACCTGGAGAGCTACATGGACAAAGTAGCTCCTAAAGTACGACGAGCGTGCACCTCGGTCGGGATGTTGCAAGAAGCGTGGGCGGGAGCAGCGAGACCCATTATAGCCGCTGAGATAAATAGTTCAACTGAGACGACCTACGAAGGTGTTGTGGATGATGTCGTCGAGGAACCTTTTCCGCTCGGATTCTACGCACAGAACCTCGAGAGCGCAATCCTTGCCGTGAGAGAAGAGCACAATGCACGATGCACTGAAGACTCTCCAAACGATGGCGGAGCGGTATGTACGGCTCTGCAAAAGATGACAAAACGCCATGCTTGACGGATGAGCGTTTGAAGTTGTGTTGGCTGCGATGATACCAACAAAGGTTGGGCAGCAGACCAAATATTCGCTACCAAAGAAAAGCACGATCAAGGAATATATTGCTATGGCTTACTCGATTGAGGAAGAAACTGGACAGAGGACTCAAGGAGAAGACCAACGAAAGGAAATGACAAGTCTACCCGGTACAATCGCATGCAACGCGTGTGGCAAAACAGAGCATTTCAAAGGCTTAACAAACAATTGAAAGAGTACCGTTGCTAACATGTCACAGGTTAGGACATATCGCTCAGATTGGGTCAGAAAGGACAACCAAAGGTGTGTACGCACTGGTGTACAAACGAAGAAAGGAAAGGTGATCTTCGAACAGAAAACGGATGATACCAAGAAGGAGCGATTAGGGTCGGTCAAGGAGATCGATCATCGCTGAGTTTATAAAAATACAGTCGGATGAACGTTCGAAGAAAGGGCAAGATTCCTACCACACAAAACGTCTTTGGTAGCGACCATTTGGTCTACTGCCTAACGCTCGTTGGTATCATCGCAGCCAACACCACCTTCAAACGCTCATCCGTCAGGCACGGAACGCCATGTCCAATGTTGTTTCGTTAATTCGACCTTTTGAAACTTCTGCTCTATTGACAAATAGTTGTTTCAAAAGGTCGAATTCAAGGAGACGGATAACATACATAACTGCTTCAATGAGCACGTCGTTCAAATAATGCAGGAAGCAACAATAAATTAAACTACAATGCGTATATTAAAATATAAAAGTTAATATACTTGTGCAGATATACAGCAACAAATATCAATTGCAATTGTACTGTGTATCATCTGGATTGTCAGCGTGTGTACTACATAATAGCTTCGCTCTTTATTCTTAACGTTGTGTACCTTACACATTGCGAGTAGATGTTGGTATTAAAACTCTTCTATTTTAATTAGTATCCGGCCTTTCCGTTTTGGCAAATGTATGCATTTAGGAATATACAGGTCAGAATGCAAGTTAGTTCAACGATGGGGGCATGATGAACGAGTGAGAAGAACCGTGGCCAACCTGTTAGAGATTCGAAGTATAAAGCGCAAGTGAATAATAATTGATTGTACCACCAAAACCATTCTTTATATCCACACTCATTCTCAATGCTAATTCAAACATACGTAAGGGCAATTCGGATTTAGCCATTCTTTGTGTTCAAACTTTGCGGGCGTGTCGACGCCTTCACACTTTACTATAAGGTTATCAAGTAGCAAGGCATCCTCACCATCGACATACAAATAGAGTGATTCAAACAATCCAATATCCTGATGATTGTGAAAGTAGGCATTAGAAAGGAATTCGCAGGTGCCCGTTACACGTGTATACACATTGTATGAAGCCAAGTAATTCGATGTGCAAAATCAGGAAACATAGCACTACCTCAGAGTAGAATGACAAGGACTCGCTACTTTTGTCCTTTACATTGACGAAGAATGAATCTGTAGGAGTACTACCTCGGGATCCGTGTATACGCATATTTAAACGACCCTTACGACCAGCTTTGGGCACTATAATAGTTTGAAGTATATTAGGACTTATCAACACACATGGCGCTTGTAGTATAAGATGAAATAAATGCCACATGCTTACCATCCGCAGTATTAAGTGTGATAGCGTATTCCTTTCCATTTTTCAGTGGTTCTCTTTCAATTTTATCGTTTTCCTGTATCGTGAGCGGGACGGAAGTGATACACCAAATTTGGAGAGCAAGAGTACGTAAGAGAAAGAAATGAATGTTGATGATGATCATATTATATATACATAGTAACATGTAGCGTACCTTAACACCCAACCAGCCGTTGTAGCTACAGTAGTATACCCTCATCGTTTCACTGTCGACAATTTTAACTCCAGATTGTATGTATAACTGGGTAAGTATTATTATAAAAAGGAAACACAGTTAGCTGATCGAGATCTTTTATGCATGCATAACCAATAAGCCATATGTCTAAGCAATATAGAATATGAAATAAGTGTATGTAATAAGAAAGTAACAGTGCAAAAAATATTTACCTCGGATTCGATGGGTTGAAATATGCATGTCTGGACGTCGAATGGCTGCCAGAAAATAAAGTAGATAATTGAATATTGAGAGCATTCATTCTTTCTGGGGCAACAAGTTTGTCATATTAAAAAAATTCTACACCATTTACATTCAAATCTTTTCAACATACCCCATCCGTTTGTACCGAAACGGTGTGCGTGTTCACTCTATTGCCACCAAGATTGAACATAGCAAGCGCCTTTTGCCCATTAGTACTTACCATTTGAATGGAGAACTGTTGTTAGTATTGCAAGAAGTGGGAACAGGTATAAACTCAATATGTACTCGACGTATACAATTCAAATTATCAATGATAGTTGAACACGATTTGAACCACCAGTACATACAAGTCCAGACGCAGCATCGAAATCTGCCACACTTGATGTGATCGTCAAGTCTGCATTGACTGAGATACTATACAGTAGAGCCACAAATACGGCAATACCAATCCTTCCAATCATAGTCTTGAATGTAAAGTATGTGTTCTTCTTACGATAAAATACCATGTGTCGACAGACGAGTAGTGTAATGAACAAAGTAGGGTAGTGCAAACACCTGCTTGTACTGCTCGAGGGGAAAGTTTGACACGAGACTGTGCATACTCTTAAGAGCATAACTGTTTGCCCGTAACTATGTGTATTTTCACCACTGCTCGCTCTCCCTACCTCAACGGTGAAAAGAATCATATATGCATGTATGTTAGTTACAGCATTGAACTCGAGAGACCAAATCGTTCAGTTCAAAGATTAAAAATAATGATAACCTGAAGCCGAGTAGATTCGACGGTGTTGCTATGCAGGTCAACCAATGGAATCGTCCCATTGGTCTCTAGTGCAACTAACTCATGAGAAGTAAGTGGTCGTCGTTGCGCCTTCAATTTGTAACAACACGGCAAACAAATTGAGGTTACTTACTTACTGGTACTACCACAAATTAAGCGGTTCTGGAGGAGTTCTCTGCTGTGAATAAAAAGTTACCAGAATCAAATGGTTGCGGATGAGTTCTCTCCTACTAATAAAAGGTTCCAGCTACCACCACGAATTAAGCAGTTGCGGATGATAAAGGTTTCTGGAATCAAGAGCGGTTATGGATGAAAATTCTCTGCTACTCATAAAAGCTTACAGATACAAGCCCGAATTAAGCGGTTGTGGGATGAATTCTCTACTGATATTGTAGTAGCACTTGACAACTCTTGTAAATTCCATGATGTGTAAATGCAGCCCTGCTTGTCGGTCATGCAACAGTACGTACTACTTATACAAACAAGCAGGGAAATTCATATGCATCGTGAGATTAAGAAGACATTGTAATAGATAGTGTACTTGCTACATCTTTCATTTGACTGTCACCGGGCTTTTGCATATTGTTTTACTTCCGCGTTTACCAACGTTACTAGTAATATGCTCTGCAATTTTATCAATCCTTATAGACGACAATCACATCTTACAGCATGTAGAATATAGGTACAGATAATTAAAAAAGAGGCCATAAGAAGGAATGGTGCCCGCGTAAAAAATGAATTTTCAATCAATACTTGTGTGGTCATGAGAACGATTTTCTACACAACATTTGATATAAAGGTTGTTGTTTATGTACAAACAAAACAATGCGCGTTGGTCACCTTAATGTACACAAATGTCTGTACAGTCTTGCAGTGCGGAACTAATGCGATATAAGACCCTAAACCCATATACCTCGTAACTTGAAACTAAATTAGAGACGACGAAAGAATAGGCTATATTGGAAGGGATGGCGAGGGAAATAAAAACTCGTCTTGACGTTTCACCAGATGTATGCGAACACTTTTCCCATACCAAGAAGCCAAACTAGAAACTTGTAAAATACAGTTTGCATAGGTTTTATTAATATATTTTCTATTTCCGAGAGCCATACCATCTATCTTGTTCGAAGTTGCAGTACCAATAGGTGCTTTAATACTCGGATAAGATTCATAACTGAGGTAACCTAGGGCTGTGCAATATAAAAATTACAATCATTTCATGGCTTGCGCTATACATTCATTGACCGTCAATTCCCCGGCATCCTAAGAATTCATTCTTTCGCACTATTGTGTAGTTAAGTACAAGCTCCGGCGTACATCAACCTAGTCATCGGTCGAGCCAGCTGAAGCAGAATTATTTCCTGTGCTCATTGATGTGGTAGTGATTAATACAGGGGAAATTCTTCGCGGTTTTTTCGAAGGAGGTTCTGACCCAAGCCGTCCTGCGGGAGAGGGGTCTACATTCTTAATGGAAGATGTAGGTGTTGTAGTAGATAAGGGCGACGTTGTCAAAAGAGTAGGAATGACTCTTCTAGGAGTGATAACTGTGCCTTTGACTTCGTGCTTGGTAGCAATTCTGCGCGGAGTTTCAGAGGAATAAGCCACTTCAGATGACGGATTAACTGTTGATTGCATGCTGGTCATTTCCTCCTTTACTGATTTTTTCGAACTATGATCGACAGCAGCATCAATGCTAGATTCTGTAAGTATGTATGTGTTGAAAGTGAAATCAGTACTAGACTCGGTTCATCAAATCTACATAAAAAATGTAGAACACAGACTCAAAAAGTAGGATATACCTTTTATGTCGGAAATATCTGGGTCAAATCTTTTTGCAGCATTTGTAGACGAGTTCGCCATCACAGATGGCGAATGGAAAGTCGTTCGTGGCTGCCCGAAAGAGCTATTTGCGGTTGTATTTTCTAATTTGTTGGATAGCGTTGCGGTTTCGGTAGAAGTTTCAAGCTGACGATTACGAACAAAATGTCACAACGCATATTAGATTTTATAAAAAACAACTGGAATGCAACGATGGAGACATCGTTATTCATTTCATTTATGATATTTGGTAGGCAAATGATGGTGTAATTATCTAGTCTATGCTATGAACCTTTCGTTTGATAATCGCACGTGTGCATTTCCCTTACCGCTTGTTCGAACGGTACACTCGTCCCAAGCTCGCCTTCTTCAAATGAAACCAATGAACAATATCCGTCTTGCGATGAGATAGCAACGACTGTCCCATCCGATGACCTAGCCACGCAGAGAACAATGAAATTGTTTGTAACCAAAACAGAAAAGATACAACAGCTTGAGAGCGCACCTTTTGGGAATAGAATAAACTATATTTTGCTATGTACGTAGGCGTGTGTATACAAACTGCACAGTAAATCGATGGCCAATGCAAAATGGCAGAGCACTAGGGTAATAAAAGATGTATATCAAAATATGTACCAAAGCGATAACTCGTTCAGAAGGCGATGTCGTGTTTTACAATTGAGAAGAACATATAAAACGATATACTTGACTGAATGAGAGCATAACACCATCGAACAGGCACTGTTAGTATTTTCACAAACTAGCGAAGTGAGACATCATGTAGAGTAGATGATCACGCCATATATCTGAGGGTGTATATTATTCTCATACAAACAGGCATAGGTTTTAATCATACATTCACATAAAAACCCAATATAAACAGTATATCCTAGCAAACAAGAATACAGGCGCATACCACGCAATATCAGTAAGTGGTGCGTAGTGTAGGTCGGATATTAGAGCAAATGGCGTCATAGACTGTGTGTCGTAGAAAACCACGGAATTAACTGCCATTACAGCAAAGACTAATCGATACGGCAGGTCCAACAATGGTTCTAAAAACAGCACGTTTGCGGAAAATGACATAGGTGTCAGAAGAGAAGCAGGTGAGCAGTTTTGATGACAATTGACGCGAGACCAGTATAAGAACAACAAAACAATGATTAGTAGAGACTAGAAAAGTGTAAGCAGGTTCATACTTTCGTCAGATTTCGTCTTTCTAAGTTCGAACGCTAACGGGCAAAATTTAACTTCATTGGACGGAGCTCCAGCACATGGAGTATGGAAGACCGGTCTAGAACGACAAAAACAAATAAATACGCACATGATTAACGATTAGTGGTAATTGACAACATACGAACCAGATCCACAGTGTAATAAAAATGTATTCCGCACAGTCCAGTAGATACATACGATGAAAATGATTTCTGAGCAGCAAAAAAGAAAGACGTGTTATTATTATTTGAGGCTGATGCTCCAGGAGCAGTGATGCTCAAGCTATAGTTGTCCACGCCACAGGGGGTAGCCAGTAGCGTTCTAAAACATAAAAATGTACGAGTTAAGAAGTGTCAACGCTCACCAGCGTCAGGCTGACAACTATTGAAGTGAAGTACGCAAGTAGATTTCGTTGTGCAAGAAATAGGTATCCATGTATCAACTTATACAGAATGACAATTCAGGTAAAGCACGCATTGAAAGAATTTTGAGGAAACTTGGCGCATGCATACCCATCAGGAGAGAAGTTTAATCGTCGGAAGAAGGACTGGCCGCCATTCTCATCTTGGTATAGGCGTACCGTGCGAGGCGGTACATCATTAGTTGCTAATTTCGGCATAGTGGTTGTGTCATTTTGAGGTTTCTTTCCAACTGAGGCTGTTTCATTGACCCCTTTGTCTATATATTTGTCTGCTTCTTCTGTGCAACATACAGAAACACCAGCGGTCGAGACAACTGGTGCACTACTGGTGGTGTCCGCACATTTCGATGGTGTCAGCGCTGCGGCTGCTGCATGTAGTAATGCACATTAGACAAGGAGCTAAGAGAATATTATGTACCATTTTTAACACTATTCATCACGCACACCTGTACCGCATGCATATCTTCAAACGAATTCAAGTCACTGGAGTGTATACTCGAATTTACCATTTGAAGAGCGAGAAACAAAACAAACATAGCTCCCATATTCTCGTTCCAAAAATGATGCAATATAGTTCCAAAACTAACACACTCCCAAATAACGACGGACCCCTTGTATTGCATTGCATTTCCTTAAATGACGACAGAGATGTGTTTCAAAGTGCTTGCGAACTCATCCTAGATTCACACATCATACCGTCGCCTGTTTTCGGAGCATTAACGGACATATGTGATACTACGGTGTGGTTTCGGAATTCCCATGACGATCCACCCTTTTTTTGTTTTCTAGTATAGACTCGACAGGTTCTATAATAGAAAGCATATATATAATGTAGAACGATGAAGATGGACGGATAGTAGTGTGATAAAGTTGAACGTGACAGAACTATTTCTGTGGCAAGTATCCGCTTGTCGAAACATACAATTGTGACAAGTCATAATCATGCCCAATGGCTATTCGAATGCAAATAACTACGAGTCTTATATTTGTAAATATACCTATCGCTACTTTGCGTGGCCAGCATATCCCCATTGGGCGACCATGCTACGCCCTGAACGTAGTGCTTATGATCCTTAATATGCTGTATTGACTTTCCTATTCCTACATCCCAAATATGTACTGTATTATCAACACTTGCGGAAGCTAAAAAGTCTGAACTTGGAGACCATGCCAAGTCATATACGTCTTCCACATGTGATCTCATTAGGTGTACAACTATCCAAGTTTCCACACATTCATCACTGTTCTTTTCTAAACTCCCGATGGGAACCTTTTCGGGTCTATCATCCTTCTTCCATAGCACCACAGCACCATCGTCTCCTGCAGAAGCAAGGTATTCACCAGAAGGCGAGAATCGAACAGCATTTACACTTTTTGTATGGCGACATAGATTGGCAAGAAACGTTACCTGAACATTTCCTTCATCATCATGTGTCACTCGCCAGATCTGCATAAGATATATATATATATATTGAGTACAAGCAACAAAACACACGTCCATGTGGATTAAAGTCTGGGAAATATTGAACGCAATTGTGATCGGCCGGTAGAGATACTACACTAATGATACAAATACCAACACAATTGGCCATAAAACATTGGCTGGATGACAAGGTAAACCTAATCAGAGGACATAGACTTTGGTAACTACATGAACAAAGATCAGACAGCCATATATACCTTTACGTCATTGTCAGCACCACCTGTAGCCAACCGGTCATTGTGTTGGTCCACACTTAACACTGGTTCCTTCCCATGCCACGAAATCTCCAAAGTGTGTGCCTTCATGGCCCACTTTTTTTTCGGTGAGTTAGGCGTTTGTGTGTTCGTGTGTGTTCGTGGGTGAGAGGTGAGTGAGTGAGTTTGTGTGTGTCTGTGTGTGTCTGTATGTGGTTGTGTGTATGTGTGTGTGTGTGTATGTGTGTGTGTGTGTGTATGTGTGTGTGTGTGTGTGTCTCTGATGGTCGACAGGTCTGCGCGCGAAAAAAAGGGCGGGCTTTTATTACGGGATTTATTACGGGACGACTGGAGGGAGGACAATTGACCTGATTGTGCCTATATTTCTTCACATTTTTTTTGGGTTTTCGTTTTTTTTATTTTTTACCGCCACATGCAATCGCAATATATGACACACACACACACTCACACACACACACACACTCACACAAACACACAAACACACACAAACACACATAAACACACATAAACACACATACACACAGACGCACATACATACAAACAACGCACACACTCCCTCCTGTACGAAAATATCTGTAACTAGACATAGGCCGTGTACCACAAAAGTCCGCGTGCCCATCGTACCTACAGAACCCACAGGCACAACCATCCTTGTACGTAGTGAATCGTGCGTGTGGATAGTTCAACAGTCATGTCAGGGCTGACTTTTGTAGATCCGGATGAGTACGGGGCCGATACCCAAGGCACTCAGTACGGCTACAACGACTTTACTTTGCCTTCACAGACACAAACACAGGCGCAGACACAGACACAGACACAGACACAGACACAGACAGAGACACAGACACAGACACAGACACAGACACAGACACAGACACTACATGACCCATCTAACTCTCAGACTCAGACACAAACTCAGTCTCAATCCCAACTCAATCACTTTCAACTTCACGAGGAATCAGAGCAATCTCAATCCAACAGTACACAGGTATGCTTAATCACATCTCTATACAAGAGAGAGAGAGTGTGTGTGTGTGCGTGTGTGTGTGCGTGTGTGCGTGCGTGTGAGAGTGTGAGTGAGAGTGTGAGTGTGAGAGAGTGTGTGTGAGTGAGTGAGTGGGTGAGTGAGTGAGTGAGTGATTGGTTGAGTGAATGAGTGAGTGAGTGAGCGAGTAAATGAGAGAGAGAGAGAAAGTGTGTGTGAGTGAGTTTGTGAGAATGAGTGTGAGTGTGAGCGTGAGTGAGTAATGTGTGTGAGTGCGTGAGTGTGAGTACGAGCGAGTGAGTGCGTATGAGGGTTTAGGGTTTTTGAGCGTATGTATGTGTGTGTGCGTGCGTGTGTATATATATATATATTTTTCCGTATGAACTTGGTCGTATTCATGTATATGGATATGTGCTCGACGCATGTGTGTGGAAATATGTCCATGGATGAGTGTAAGATGTGTAAATGCAATGAGACACTTGAGTTTTTCTGCTTGTTCATTGGTTTCGAAAAATCAGCATTGAAGAAACAGCAGCATTTCCCTTCGGCATAAAGGGAATGTTTAGATGCGTGCGTTGTTTTTAATAGTCTGCTTCGCACATCATTATATATATATCCACTGAGGAGATGTGTGCGATGATAATCCGGCATCTGAATTCAAACATAAAATCATAACGGTTGTATACTGTAGGATCCAAAAGATGACGGAGTAGACGCCGTAAACGCCGCTTTAGATAAACTGGCATTTGAAGAATTAGCTGAAAACGTTGATCAAGAGGTACTGTGATCCAAAATTTAGGTGGCAGTTATTGAGTGTCTGTGACATCTCTTTTAACTGATCCTTGCGTTATCTGTTACAGTGATATGTACCTGTTATTTCGTTAGTGATGGCGTTGTGCACAGATTGGTTTTTTCATGACTTTCATAGCAGTGAACGGTTACATGACGTGATTGGCTCTTTTGCTGGGCAAGTAAAGATGGATGATTATACTAATGCATTCTCTGTTATCGTTTGCATTTCATAGTTGGAAGAGCATGTGAACTGGGCAGATCTTCCAGAAGATGCCTGTAGATACTGTGGTATTCACAACCCAATGTCTGTGGTTAAGTGTGTAATCTGCAACAAATGGTTTTGTAACTCTCGCGGAACCACCAGTGCATCACATATCATCAAGCACCTGGTGAGAGCCAAGCACAAGGAACTCCAGGTATACGCTTTACGCAGATGTATTGGTATATATATGTTATTGTACGCCACGACGCTGTAACAAGCTTTATTGAACCAATTCATTTGTGGGGATAATGTTTAGCCGCTTTGTAAAAAATGCTACCAAAATATATGTATGTCCCTTGATACTTGAAAAGCCATATTCTCGACTGTAGTCCATGACGTCCGCATACTGCTTGTTCGTGTTTTGGCAATGGTCTGAAGCTAAGCTAAGGCAGTATTGGAGTCTATCTCTCTCTCTCGCGTGGTGCTCATACCTGTTTTTCTATTTCGTGTGATTGCTTTGTGCGCACATTTTTGTAGCTTCATCATGAAGGTCCACTCGGAGATACGATCCTGGAGTGTTACAACTGTGGACTCCGTAATATATTCTTGTTAGGGTTTATTCCTGCAAAGAGCGACTCTGTGGTTGTGCTTTTATGTCGTCAGCCATGCTCTTCACAATCTAATATGAAAGATGCAAATTGGGATGTGAATCAATGGCAACCCCTCATTGATGACAGAAGTCTGCTCTCGTGGCTTGTGAAGGTACACAGTACCTTATGTATGCATGCGTGCGAGTATAGATGATACAGTCTTGTGAAAACATGCATACACGAATACATATGCGCACACCTACTGTGGCGTGGGCGCCCCTGTACTCTCTTTTCGTATGGAGGCTTACACTAGTAGGCGACATCTAGTAGGTGAAATATATGAGAATCATGCACGAATACTAAGGTGCACATATTCTGCGCCCTTGGGGCATCTAATACGTGTACTCGATGGAAAATGTGTGTCAATGCCATCTTTCCGTGGCTGTATCGGTATATTTTGCTGAACGTCAATATCTTGTAACTGTACATTCAATACGTAACATCATGAAGGTTCGTTTCCGAGCCCATGTGATATAACGACGACTTGTATCTTTTGTGTACAGGTTCCAACTGAGGCTGAGCAAGCACGGGCGCGTCAGATCTCATCGAACGTAATTATGAAGTTGGAAGAACTGTGGAGAGAAAAACCAATGGCCACGCTGGAGGACTTGGAGATGATGGAGAGTGGTACGTGACGAATTTTCATGACTTTCAATGAAGTGACGGGTGTATTTTATTTTTTTGCACCGCTGTCATTAAGATGAGTCGTACAAGCAAAATAATTATAAAACCAAGCTGTTCTTTGCTTTTAGGGAGACGAACGTGTTTGTAGTATTCACATAAAACAACCTTTGAATGTTGTATTTATCCAAAACTACAAAATGATTGAATTCTTATAGCAGGCGGGGACAGCGACGAACCAAACCCTGTACTCATTCGATATGATGACGCATATCAGTACCAAAACACATTTGGCCCCCTTGTTAAGCTGGAGAGTGACTACGATAAGAAGGCAAAAGAACAGCTCACCCAACGTGGTATGTGTGGGCTATATGAATGGAAAAGTAAATACAAGTAGGCAGAGTTGGGATCAGCAAAACTCGTGTGATGCTGGTGTTTTTCTCTTGAAGAATACCATTAATAACATTCCTATGTTAAATAGGTGTATGTATTGAGAACTGCGTACCATGAAACAATAACTATCACTGTACCTGCTGCAGAACTCATCAGTGTACATGTATTGCGTGTACTTCAATGTCATTTAAAACATCCTCACTATTTTTCCTACGTGGGGCTGACCAGGAATTGTTGTACGATGGGACACGGGGCTGAATAAGAAAATCACAGCACATTTTCATTTGGTTACACGTGATGACCTTAGATTAATGAAAGGAGATGAAATTGTTCTAAGGTATGTTAATCTGATGTTTATTTATGTATTGAACTTGTTCCCATCGACATTGGTAGATTTTGTCGCATTGCATTGATTTACATTCTCTACACGGCCTGCTATGAGCAGATACGAGGGGGAGCTGCGAGGGCCATGGGAAGGAGTGGGATATATCATTCGGACGCCTAACTCTGGCACTGACTACGAGATTGTAGTAGAGCTGCGATCTTCAGCACATGTACCTACGGAATGTACACACAACTTTGTTGTTGATTTTGTATGGAAGGCGACTTCATTTGATCGCATGCAGAATGCTCTCAAGACTTTTGCTGTAGATGAAACCTCTGTGAGTGGCTATATCTATCATCAGTTGTTGGGTCATGACGTAGAGCCCCAAATCATCAAATGTACGATGCCCAAACGATTTACCGTGCCTGGATTGCCAGAACTCAACCACTCTCAGGTACACGCATGTTCTTGAATATTTTATTGTGTTGTTTGAGAATAGTAAATCTAGCGGGTTTTGGTATTCATGAATTATTTGGCTGGGGCCGTGCTTTCTTTACTACTTACTCACTATGATATTTCCATATTTATCTATTATTGTGTGAGTAGGTGTCTGCTGTTAAAGCAGTCCTTCAGAGACCTCTTTCCCTAATTCAGGGACCACCTGGAACGGGAAAGACTGTGACGTCAGCTAGCATCGTATACCATTTGGCGCAACAGTCACATACACAAGTGCTGGTCTGTGCCCCAAGCAACATCGCCGTCGATCAGCTCACAGAGAAGATACACAAAACTGGTCTGAAAGTATGTATTTTGTTCGTTGTTTGATGCGAATCCAAGTTGGACGTACATTGCAATGGTCTACTTTGGATGGAAACGAATATTGACGCAATTACTTTCGTGCTACAGGTGGTGCGATTAATGGCGAAAAGTCGGGAGGCCATTGACTCCAGTGTTGATTTTCTGGCACTACACAATCAGGTACTGGGCAATCCTAATTATCCAGAACTTCAGAAGCTGTCACTTCTAAAAGATGAAATGGGTGAGCTTTCTCAGTCGGACGAGAAAAGGTAACTGGCGGCACAATCGATCTTCATGAACAAATTGTTTCAACATTTGGAGTCGCACTATACCACCCGCAGGTACTTTTCCACCGATTGGCTCATTCACACAAATCTTTCTAAATCGACTGTAGGTTCCGTTCATTACTATGGGCTTGTGAAAAAGAGTTATTGAACACGGCGGACGTCATCTGTACCACGTGTACAGGCGCAGGCGACGCGCGACTGTCGAAACTCAAGTTTAGATGCGTGCTAATCGACGAGTCCACTCAATCTACCGAACCTGAGTGCCTAATTCCACTGGTCTTGGTATGTATATAGTGGCCACAGATCAGCGGACATGAATGTTTTTGCATGGATGAAAGCGCAATGCGACAAATTTTTCTGATTCAGACTGATCACTTGTCACATTATCGTTGCTTGTTCGGTATTGTGTAGGGTACTAGGCAAGTTGTGTTGGTGGGAGACCATTGCCAACTGGGCCCTGTTGTCATGTGCAAACGCGCAGCGGGTGCAGGGCTGTCCCAATCATTGTTTGAACGCCTGATCATCCTTGGGATGCGTCCTAACCGTCTCCAGGTATATATATTGCCTGTGTTGAGTTTATGAGATGAAGGTGTGAATAAGAAATTGTACATTACATGACTCCCTATTTTGTTGACCATCGAGCTAACTTTTATGTTTCGGGGGTTCGTGTTGAGCTGCTTATAAATCAAGTGAATATTGCCGAAGTCTCGTTCCCTTTCTTAGACTTATGCATCAATTAATGTTCGTGGACACGTGTAGGTTCAGTATAGAATGCACCCCTGCTTATCCTACTTCTCGTCGAACACGTTCTACGAAGGGTCACTGCAAGATGGTGTTGCCGCCTCGGAACGAGAAACAGAGTAAGTGCCATTTTGTATCTTTCCACCATTTTGGGGCATTTCGTAAACCTAAACCTCTCAAATTATTCATATTTTACACACTCACGCTTATCACAAACACGTTGGATGCCTCCCTAGCTATGACTTTCCGTGGCCTGATCCTCGAAAGCCGATGTTCTTCTGGTACACCATTGGCCAAGAGGAAATCTCAACATCTGGAACATCGTATCTCAACCGCACAGAGGCCACTCGTGTGGAGAAGTAAGCTATTTTCATATGCATACATACATACGTGGAGTTATGTGTCATGTGCTAGAATCTTTGTATTCTTTATTGTTTGGGTTATGTTGCTGACTGCAATATGCTATTGGGATGTACAAGTGCTAAAACATAATCGGACAATCACCGCAGATGCGTGACACAGATGTTGAAAAGTGGGATCCTTCCTGAGCAGATTGGAGTAATCACACCGTACGAAGGCCAACGCAGCTATCTCACTCAGTTCATGGCGTATAACGGGCCAATGCGCTCCAAATTATATGAGGTAATCTATGTCTTGATGTGTGCTATAATTATTCATTCGTCTCTTCGCTTTTCTTGCATCATTTCATTGCTATCATCTTAAAAAACCTTGTATTATGGATATGATCAGGAAGTGGAAGTGGCCAGTGTTGATGCCTTCCAGGGGCGAGAGAAGGACTTTATTATTTTGTCGTGTGTGCGATCAAATGAAAAGATGGGTATCGGGTTCCTTAATGACCCTCGTCGTCTGAACGTTGCCCTCACACGGGCGAAGTCCGGCGTCATTGTTATTGGCAATCCCAAGGTCCTACACAAGCAGGTACGTACAAGCACTCAAGGCCTCATGAATTCTACAAATGTTGTAACACAAGACACATCTCAAATACAATGTGAATTGTAACATTTCACAGGCATTGTGGAATGCACTACTGGTGATGTACAAAGAAAATAATCTTCTTGTTGAAGGCGCGCTCAATAATCTCAAGGCCAGTAGCATGATGATCGCCCCTCCCCGCGTCCCAAGACAGAAGGTCCGTTACTTTTGCTGTTGTTTTTGCCCCTCCTTGTTGGACTATGTAATTGTTTTACGTATATGTTTAAATGAGAATTTGAAATGGAACCCCGCCAAAGACGAGAGCGACAAAATTGGAAGAGATTTATCGTTCCCATAGTTACACAGAAACATTGGAATCTGTTGTTGCGCTCTCTTTACTTGCTCTTACGCCCTTTGTATTTTGTGATTTTGTGCCATGCATATTACATTTACAGCAAAATAGCTACGCGTACGTGAACCAAGGTCAAGGTCGTTATAACGATGCCCACGGAGCACCTCAACATGGCGATCAAATGGGACGCCAGCAGTACCATGAGGGGCATACGTACATACCACCACAGTCTCACCAACACCACCAAAAGCCACAGATGCACCAGCAACAGCCCATCCAACAAGGTTACGGTGTACATCCAGGTATTTAAGGGAAGGTTTCACTGTGCTGTAGGAAAGTTAGCGCTTGTTATAAGTGGCCCATTTAACGGATAAAGATACAATTGTTTGTGTAGCTAATCTGGTCTATTTTTTATGCTCTTAAACTACTAGGCATGAACATGCAACCTGTGGAGTATTTTAATACTCGTGACCCACTTGGATTCATTAATCCTGAGGCGGTGTATCATCCGTCGCTAGTACACGCGCCAGTTCCTGTGGGATATCTAGCTCCTCTTTCCCAACACAACTTCTACAGTCAGCAAGCAGTCCCTCACGTGGGCGCGGATGCCCATCGCAAACAAACCAGGTACAATGCGTCTACAATTGTTTATTTTGTTGGCATCTCAAATCGAAAAGTAAGCAAATACGTAACACACGCAGACTTATATGCGATATTTATTGAATAGGATATTTCCGAATGTTTCGGAAAATTTAACTTTCATTGCGGTTGCTAGCTAACACTATTATTGTGTATGTGTATTTAGTTCGAATTCATCTGGTGCAAATAAGCAGTTGACCGGAGAGACTACCCAAGGCGCTGAATTGACACAAGGCTTCACCGACAACCAGGTACAAAATGAAACCATCAACCCAACTTACACACACATACAAAGATACACACAAAGGCGCACACACGTACCCTCCACCCAACTTACACCCACACATAAAGACGCACATACGTACCCTCCACATGCGTAAACGCAATTCTCAATTGTATATATTCGCACATACAAGGTGTACTTCTAATATTATACATACACGCATGTATGTCACCATGGCATGGTCACTCTAGTATTAACATCAGCATCATCATCCCCCTACATTTTCTGATGTTGTGGTAATGTTTCATCTGTCGTGATTGTATTGCTTGTACATATAATCACTCTATGTCGGGAAATTGTGATATGACGAGCTGTTACATATTTTCTTTAATTACTCTTGTATACCTACCCATACTGAATCAGTTTGATGGTGCCGAGCCATTGTCTCAAGAAGAAATGGATGGATACCACACCCAGACGTACTAAGACCGGAAAAAACGACTTTACGAAAGAGGTGTTCCACATTGCTGCAAACGAAGTGCATCGGTTCGCGACTGTATGCTTTGACAGTACTCTTTTTCATCACTCTGTGGGCCAGGCCTGTTGTTGCAGGCAGATCCAAGTGGTATTTTCAGGACCGGTGCCCTCCCTTCGGAAGTGATCCCCAGCTCTCATTCTTTATAGGTGGAAAGTATAAGTGATCCTTGAGACTTATCGCAGACAGGTGTACACAGCGTGTCCGCTCTTGTTGGCATTGATTGAAGTGGCATCATTAACCCAGTGGCAAGAATTAATGTGCGCGTGCATATCACGTGGTGCATCAGTGTATACTTCATACTGCCATCAACTTACATTGCTTTCCGTTCCTCTTGGTGATGGATTTCTATCTTCGACGTGTGTTCCATCAAAGGGTCATGGCAACTGTCCAATTCTTAACACTTTACATCTCGATGCGATGATCTCCATCTCCACAAATAGTTCACAAGTATATGCATGTGTGTGGAAGTATCTCATTCATCTGAATCTTCGACTCGTATTTTGAGCGTTGTTTTGGGACGGAAGTAGTCGTCTGTAACAACCCAAAGTTCACGTCCTTGCAGATAGTTGGAATTTAGAATCCAAGATGCTTTAGGCAATGTTAGTTTAGCACCATCCCCTCATAGTTGTAGATGGCATGATGATAATGTTAAGTACTTTCCATCTGTAGAGCCCAGCGTTGAGGACCTTCTAGCTCGCGCTGTTATCATGTGTACGCTATGAGCTCTGCCACGTGCAGATCATGAAACAGAATTATATCATGGTTCACGTACATAAAAGGTACTTATACACAAGTCAGCATGAACTAATAAGGTGTGTAAGCAAATGAAAGAATGAAAGATGGGTACGCGTAATAAACCTCCACTCAAGAACTCGAATCACATATTTCTTTGCACTACCCGTTCGAAAACATCGATATAATTATGGAAGATGGGAAGCAGATGAAGAACTTTTTGTGATGTACCAAGTTCAATTCATTCCAGATGACAGCTTTATATGACCCAGTTCTCTGCACAGTGCGAAGGCAGGTGGATTGTACCGGTCAACCTCCCATCAGTATATCCACATACGAAAAAGCGAAGTTGACAAATAACATAAACGTCCAATTACATCGTGTCTTGTATTTAAGCGGCGGGTAGTATCTGCATGTATATTCTGGCCGTTTGCGCGTGCCCAAGAATTCTATGAAGGCAGCGTATATCGATAAGGCTAATCAGTTCAAAGTCGCATTTCATCTCACACAGAAGAAACACTCGCAACTGCATTCGAAATGGTACAGGTTCAGTCTCACTGTGTGAGTAGCAAGGTGTTACTAAATACTCAAGGCACATAAAACCAATATCCAAAGCGAACAAGGTGAAGAGTACAATAAATGGGCAAGAAATTTTGTTTAATTTGGCATTTGACCAACTTACATACGTATAGCGAACAGTTTTGCTGCGATATATATCTCCCAGACGTACTGCAGGTCTCGCAACTCTTCCACACAGCCAAACACACAAATCAGTCGCAAACTGCAATGACACATAGCCCATTCGTCACCCACATGAACCAACCGACTTGAAAACACTAAAATGAACTTGTAGGTTCAATTTTTGTGAAAATGAGAAAGAATACTAAACCCGTCCTGAAGCTATTCTGGGGCTTTCTTTGATGGCATAGAAGCACAGCAAAACACGATCTACTGGAGCCACCACTTTAGGAACGAGAGCTCACGTGTGCGATTTCTTCGTATTGCTTACATTGTGATGCCTATCGCAATCACTGCTATAGTGTTGCCACACTTTTTATTAAGTTTGTATGTCAGGGTGTAATGTTGAATCACGTAAATGAGTCGACGTTATCAATATGGACGGAAAATAGTATATGTATCTTTTACACATGTTTACTTGTATGTATGTGTGTACGTGCGTCTGTTCAGATTTATGTGACGTATGGGTAGAGGTATTGGTGAGCATGTATATGTACGTATAGGTGTGGGCGTGAGTGTAGGTGCAGGTATAAGTGTAAGTGTATATGTATTTGCGATATTTTAGTATAAAGCAAGGGATGTATCGACATACTGATGTGTACTTACACATAAATTTCGTACTATTGACATACAAGTTTGCCTGACTTATAAAGCAAATCACGCTTTCAACTTCTTTTGTACACTGTTATCGGAACTGCTACTAATAGAACTGAGCACGGCCAGCAGTAGTAAAGGGTATTTTGATAGTCGTGAATAGTATATATTGGGATCCTTGAAAGATCAGACTTTGACATGTAAAGAAGTGAGCAAAGTGGGTGCCCATTCTGACTGTAAGAAAATACGGTTAACGAAAGAATGCTGTGGGCCTGATCATTGCTGTTTAAAGTTTTGCTTCTTTAAGGTGGCTCATGCCCGATGTCACGTAAATGTGGGCCTCTACAACTACGATACAACCAACTACTTTATGCACGGGTATCGATGTCACCATCACCGCATGGAAAAGAAATAGGTGGGAAGAAAAGCGAGTAAACCGACTATTGCACATTCGAAGAAAGAATATTCATACGTATTTCATATGCTGTGGCACAATGTTGTATGGAAAGACTTTGTAAAAATAAATCGAGAGCGGAGAGACTGCAGCAGTATCACACAGGAACAGTTTCCTCGTACTATCCAATCTGTGCATAGAAATTCATTATGATACAACACGTGCGCTGTCCGCAATGTGAGGTAGAGCTAGAAACGAATCCAGCTGGGTGTGCTCTGTAAGAATGGCGGATGTGGTGGTGCACCTTACGTTCCTTCCCCTCCACAAATATGCCACAGATCTGTAAAACATCATACCTGTGTTCCTCCCAATTCATTGAGTGAGACTATGAGATCGGACGTTTGATTCGGTGGCCTTATCGATCGCCATCAGCTACGAAGCAGACCACAATTGTCACGCAACTGAGCCCCTCACCCACCCACTCATCCGGGTTTCATGTGCTTGTGTATCCGTTCATGTCTAGTTCATTTAGAGCTCATACATGTACACAAGCGCATGTTGTAGACTTTTCATTATGGAGACTACATGCGGTTGTAAACCTAGTTTTATGTACAAACTATTTATTTCCTTCAAGCATTTTCACGAACGTAACTACTCCCAAACGGTATAGGTAATGTGCCAATTTCTTGTACAAAGATTATACTTGCCAGGTAAGCAAAGTAAACACACGTTCGTCAATCATATCCCCTGCTACTCCTCAGAAAAGTGGACATGCAAGTAATTCGTTGTGAGCTGCCGTGATGATTCGACTCTTCTTACAACGAACCCTTGCATGTGCTTTGTGTGCACTGATTATTGCGCATTGTACTCGCTTATCGTACGCCAAAGCCCACATAGCTAGCGGCAGAAGAGAGTCAAGCAAAAATCCCGAGTTGGTGAAGCTGATGACTAAAACTGAACTGGAATCATTGTCCCTCTTCCACCGTAGTGCACGCGCCAACATAGAGAATAAACCTTGTAGAAGATGGATTGATGATCATCACATGCGCTGTGCCGCTAAGCCATACCATTGTCGCAGTTCTGGACCTAGGTCGAATGAATATTGCTCCCCTGATTTCTGCTGTGAATCAAAAGGTAAGAACACGGGGAGTCCTACTCTTCGGATATGTGCGTCTGCTCACAACCAGGGATTTCATAATACTTTTTTGTACACATGTCACTTTCAGGGCCTCTGTATATGATTTACATATAGTGTGTCTGGGCAGTACATTCGTTATCTCAGCACTTTGTCATATACAACCATCCCACTTGTAACACCATACATAGGCATGTATGTGCCTATGTTCTTTCTAATCAATATTCAGACATTCTTAAGGCAAAGTGTGATGTTTGGGCGGTCTCTTCCGGTGCGGAATGCAAACCCAATCAAGTTGATTGCTATCTGTATAGCAACTCATACGGTGGGGAAGCAGAGTGTTCCGTGGAAAGGTGCTGTCAGAAGGAACGTCCCCAACTTCCAAAACCTGAATTACCGTGGGTTAAGGCAAATGACGCGAGACGCGATGCGGTGCGCGGTTTGGAGTGCGACACACCAGGCCTAGGTGGCCATGTTAAATGCTCGAGAGAGGTATACATACATATAAATGTTTATTTCGTTCGTTAGTATATGGCACGATCTTCTTTTGCAAAGCAATTGTGTTGATAAATCTGAATAAGTTTTACCGGGATATGTGCCAAGATCAAGTTGCAAAGTTTCATCATTGTATACACGAAACGAAGAGTCGCTACATCAATCCAAAATTTTGTCGAAACATAACGAATAGGTCATACATTTACCACCAAACACGTAGTTTTGCTGTTATATGGATCCTATGGATCCTGTGGTATGGTGTGACGAGTGGACCATGGAAAACAAAATCTTATGTGAACCTGCTGACGAAGAAAGTATTGCGGAGACGCATGTCTTAAAACAAACACCAGCAACATACTTAGGTAGTTCGCAATGTAAATACTTATCTTTAGTATATATGATACATACTGCGTATGCATATAGGCTGAAATGGCACTGTAAATCTGCGCGTTAGATGAGTATTTTTGATTTTAAAGTACATATTCACATATATATTATTTAGATTCCTACAATGGTTATGGTACATCGGATATAAGAGGTTACAGAGGAGGTAGAGGACGCGTTGGGAAGAGGATATTTCCATGTGCAGCAAAAAGACGTGCTGCTTGCCAAAACAAAAAACCACAAAGTGTGGTAAATGGGTTGAGAACGAGAAGTTACATTGCGATGCAAAGAAACACAAAGAATGTACTCTATCTGATAGTAAGTGTATTTGGTGGTTGTTGGAGGGCTACGCTCGCAAGAGCATATACTATTGCTCGGGTGAGTACTGCAAGTGGTATAGGGCTACACTGGTACTAATGTTTTATGTTTTGCGTACGCATAAAGGTGCTTCAGTCCAACCTACATCAGCTAGGAATTTCAAACGCGAAAGAACAAAATGGGTTGTTTTTCCTCACCAACTCGTGCTATCCTTATCAATGTAGGTCACAACAGGTACATGCGAAGCGTTAATTATGGATATAACAAAACTCCCGAATGCACGACGTCTGCATACAGCAAAAATGCCCACCCATCATCTATACCTATGCCCGTGGTTAAAAAGTGTAAGAATGGGTAATCAAAAACGCAGTTGACTGTCATGCCAAAGAAAAGATGTGTACGTTCGAAGGTTTTCCTGATCACGAGCCCATGTGTTCAAAGAAAACATGCTGCGAGAAACGAAAACTTATTCCTTCCCCAACACCTACCTACCATTCATATCCACAGCCTTCATCAATTGGTATGTACATTGCCTTGTGATCATAAGTTTGCTTGTTTAGACAGAATTCCAATTTCGCTCATCCTATGCACTGCTATAGTTTCAATCACAAGCCAAGATTTCCATTCTTGAATTTCCTTTACTATGATTTGCTATGAAATGCCGCGAACAAATATCAGCTCATGAGTGCACCAGAAGCAATAAATCATGGCTACCGGACGTCGCCTGCTGCCGTTGGAGTATGCAGTGCGAAGGCCAACTACCAAAGTGTACGCCTTCTAACTGCTGTTGTTAGATCTTAAATAATATATATATAGCACACAGAGGTAACATTAATATAAACTGTCGCATGGTCTACCGTAATGCGTAGGAGCCCTCCAATGCATCCCATTACATGCGACGCAATCTACGACAACGAACCTATATTCAAGAGCTTCTGTTATGCTTTATTTAATTCGATCTAGCAAATCGTCTTGTATTAGTTATAACCTTATTTATGGTAGGCTGATGCCATCTGCATTCAACCCAATTCCTCATATTTATCATCATTCATCCAGTTGAAGCAGCAGCATAGCCGCGACTTGCACGTCATTGCCATTTTCTATATAGACAGACTTGATGAGGTCCTCGTCGAATTGCGGGAATGATTCCTTGAGTTGAGCTACATTGGCCGCCTGGTGCTTTTCGGTCATTTTCTCGATAGCAATCTTTGCAGCATTAACGAGAGCGAAAACTTATGAGATGCGCAGTTTGTTTACAATAATCGAGGAGAAACATTCGTTTTCTGCACAATGCTCATGAAATCTACGTGATTGATGTTGCAGAACCACAATGCGATACACGTATATACCTGTTCAGCGCGGGTGGTATCATTCCCTTCGTGGGACCTCGGCGTTTCTTGTCGTTGTATTGAAACTGAACCTTCAAAGAAAACGAAAATTCAAATCAAGGAGAATGTGAAGGTCAATAAACATATTTGATAACCATACACAGCAAGCCAAGGAACGGCATTTTCTAGTTTCTGTCGACACACCTCCAGCATCCACTTGAACTACAGGCAGTTGAGTAGACCATATTCAATATATATTAATCACTAAGTAGCGGCATAGATAACAATGCCGTGGACACATAACATATGTAAATGTGATCGTCAAACAGACTCCTTACCCGCAGCTATGTCAGGACTTCTTTCCTCGTCAGCAGCTCGTTCCACACCAACAACATCAACGGTGAGAAACACCTCACCGACTTGACTGCAATCGAGTGCTACGATATTAAAGTTACCAGTCATTGTGCGGCTGCCTGTCTCATCATCTCCATATACGCTTTCTACATTGATATCGCTACTCCCTACAAGGTCGTCTGACACTAACCCCCATGAGAATACTTCCACTCTGCAGTGTGGATATAAGTAAGTCAATGATAGAACCTATGGAACGCACGACGAGTGGGTCTAGTAAGACGAGCAAATATGGTGTACATGGTTGACAGAAAGTGGTGTCTATAAATACAAACCGTGAGTGACACAAGGGTTAACATGACCTCCAAGTTAATGGTCACTACATGGTACAGAAAGTAGTGTAGACCGTAATGAAAACTAATAGCATGCACTGTATTCCAGTCATGTCCTTGTTCACTCAACGGTGCCTTCACCTTTAAAATATGCATTGTGCATACAACCAAACCTACTTTATCTTTGGTGGGGATCTATTCTTAATGCCAAATTGAACGACATCGTTCCAAACTGGCGACGTTCCACAATAACTAGCCGTTTTAGTTCTTAGTGAATTCTTACCAATACTGACTTGCGCATATACTGACATTGGCATTACACCCTAGAAATGGTACAACAATAGCCAAGCAGTGGTCAAGAACGTGGATGTATACAAAAATAGACGCAAATATTAGTCACAACAACTGATTATAAGGCCCATGCCATGGATCATATACATCATTTGAACACTTGAGGCGGCGATTTTGCATGCTTACTCAAATGTAAAAATCAAACAGACCGCTCAATTACCCCATGCCAGTAACATGATTGCACGTAAGATCGACATTTCGTACGTAGCACAAAGGTCAAATAAATAAACTTGTCAGGTATGCGAATATACAGTGATGCAGCAGATCTCCCCAACTCGTATCTCAGGGACTGTTCACTCAAAAATTAACTCACTCTATTTTCGTTCAAGACAGCCTTGTGTAGAGTGATCTGCAGACATCTAACGTGTTCTTTTGGTGTCTGCAATGGTCCCGCTCTGGATTGTTGTAAGCCTGACCTTCGTGCTTGGTTGGGCTGGAAAGGGGGATCTAGTACAAGAAACCCGGGCGGTAGTGGCCCAGTGATGGCTGCACGTCCAGAGGGTACTGTCACTTCCATTGTATTTAATAAAGTTATCACTTTTCACGGTAACTACTTGGATATGTATGATGTTCAACACTCGGATTGCCGTGCACCGATCTATGCCGTCATGGACTTCTCTCTGTCACCAGACTATTTCGCATTTGGTTGTGTGAGTGAGTGAGTTAGTGTATGTATGCGTGTGTGTGTGTTTGTGTGTGTTTGTGTGTGTGTGTTTGTGTTTGTGTGTTTGTGTGTTTGTGCGTTTGATAGCAACTAAATTAGGATTGGGCACAAGAAACTCCAAAAAAGAATATTTTCCAATCTTTCCAGATTCGGGTTTGATCCAAAAATAATATTTTGGCTCGAAAGCTGTTCATACAACTCCGAAAATGGGTCGATCAATCTATCGACCCGATTATCTATTTTTTGATACACTTTTAGGCTTTTATGAGAAATTCAAAAAAGCCAATATTATAAATACGTACCAATAGTATGTGTGATAGATTTGATGGGCACTAATGAGGAACTCTAGAAGTGGAATCTATAGATAGAGACCAATAGTGTGCTTATTGTGTTCTGGTGCGGACATCTCATCTGTGCTGGTTTGCTGAACAGTTACACATTCACACACACACACACACACACACATAAACAAACAAACACACACACACACACACACACATACACACACACACACACACAAAC
>JAWQFL010000016.1:28812-46785 GCA_033442365.1 Creolimax fragrantissima | reverse complement strand
ACACACACACACACACACACACACACACACACACACACACACACACACACACACACACACACACACACACACACACACACACACACACTCACACAAAAATACACACCCAACCTGATGCAACCACCACTCGCCACGTACAACTGACCATCACACACGCTCCTATCTGTACATCTAGAACAACAACCATCACCACACCACACACACGCGCACACCGTGTTCTACTCGCTTCGCTATATTATAGACGCGTATACCAGCCTATAGGGGAGCGGAAGAGCGAGGTGTGTACTTGGGCAATGCAAAACTGTTAAGAAGCGCAGTTGCCTGCAAAGATGGACTTCGACTTTGAGGTCAAGACCTTGTCCGAGCTGAAGAAGGATAAAGTATGTTCGTTTTCGCATTAATAACGTTCGCGCGTGCGTATATGTGGAGTGCGTGTGTGGTGCGTTTACGTGGAATGCGTGTGTGTGGTGCGTATATGTGGAATGCGTGTGTGTGGTGCGTATACGTGGAATGCGTGTGTGCTGTGCGGGTACGTGGAGTGCGTGTTTGTCTTGTTAGGTTTCCGTGCGTGTTTGAGTGTGCAGCTAAATATGTGTATATGCGTCTTTGAATGCACAGTTGTACCGCGCGCACGTGTGTGTGTATGTATGTATGTATGTATGTATGTATGTATGTATGTGTGTGTGTGTGTGTGTGTATGTATGTGTGTGTGTGTGTGTGTGTGTGTGTGTGTGTGTGTGTGTGTGTGTGTGTGTGTGTGTGTGTAGTGTGTGTGTGTGTGTGTGTGTGTGTGTGTGTGTGTGTGTGTGTGTGTGTGTGTGTGTGTGTGTGTGTGTGTGTGTGTGTGTGTGTGTGTGTGTGTGTGTGTGTGTGTGTGTGTGTGTGTGTGTGTGTGTGTGTGTGTGTGTGTGTGTGTGTGTGTGTGTGTGTTTGTGTGTGTGTGTGTGTGTGTGTGTGTGTTGCATGTATATGTAACATGTTTGCTTATCCTGAATGTTTTGAGTGTGCTTGTATGGATACATGTGGTTAGTCTTGTTCTGTATATGATGGAAAATTTCGTGATACAATATATCTAGCATGCATATGAGGTACACCCTTGTAATGAAACCGTACTTTCGTGTGTTTAACGGCTCGTATACACCCGCTGGTATTGAAATACTGGCAAGGGAAAGTGTGCATTTATTGTAGCGTGTTTTAACCCTATTCCTGTTCCATGTGTGTTATTGCTATTTAGGAGAAAGCTCCTCTAGAAGAAACTGATGATGAACTTGAGGCGGGTGAGGTATGTCAACTATCTACTTCCACATTGCATATGTTAAATTGGTTTTAACAGCCCAATCGCCAAAGAACATATGAAATGGTAGTTGGTGAACGTATGTGCACGTATTTTTGTATATAATGGGCACTGCCACTAGGTCACGTTGCACTGCCCTGGATCAATATCAGACATATTCGTATACGCAGAACACGTGCACGTATTCTTGTATGTAATAGTTACTGCCAATGGTTTACTTTTGCAGCCTGCCTGCTTGCTACACATTACTCTTCTTTCCCAGAACTCTTACAGTGCAGCTGAAATTATTTACGTAAGGGCTTTTGTGAACACTACCATGAATCAACATCAGACATATTCGTATGCACGGAACAAGTTTTGTGAACAACTTCAACTTTTGTTGACAATATCTTCTTTCCTCTTGTACTTACAACCGCTATAGTACAAGTGCACAATGTTTGCGGGCATGTATTCACCAGCACCTATACTAAACATAGTATCAAGTATAGTAATTCCTCACACACACATACGTTCGTATACTATACATAGATCCTCAGACCTGCGCACAATTACATTCATATGAACAGATTAACCTAAAGGAGCCAGAAGTATCACCTGCGAAAATCAGAACTACAGAGACAGATGAACGAGCAGATAGACCATTGCCAAAAAGTCCTAAAATTGCCTACATAGCAAATGGCAATGGACGTCGATCGTCACTACCAGTACGAAGTGGTGGTAGAAACACAGCAAATGGTGTAATTAAGCAGACATCATCGCTAGCTGCCAATGTGACTGTGTCCGTGGCAACAAGTGCGAGTGTAAGTATGAGTGGCAGTAGTAGAAGTAGGAGTCGTGAAAGAGAAAGAGAAAGAGAAAGAGAAAGAGAAATCGATAGAACGAGAGTTGATGTTCAGGGTGGAATGGCGAGTGGAGGTAGGAGAGGAGTGAGTGGTGTTAGAATTGGGACAGATTTAGATAGATTGAAACCAAGTACAACTAGTAGTAGCGGACGGGGAGGGGATAGAGAGAGAGAGAGAGTAAGAGACCGAGAGTTGGGGAGTGGAAGGGGAGATCTTACAGCACGTATTGGCGATGGTCACCAAATACACCAACGGCTGGAGCGACCTGTAGAGAGAAGCGCCAGAGAAAGAGACGCGCGCGAGCGAGAAGAGAGGCATAAGGTAAGAGACAAAGATAGACAATCCAAAGTCAGAGACAAAGATAGAGTGAGAGCTGAGAGAAGCTATGGTGGTGGCGGCAGTCGAGAGCGAGACCGTGGGACCGTGAGACGAGATGTAGACCATGGTGCACGTGCAACTGTTTCCGGTAGAGCACAGCCGTCAGGTATATGTTGCTTTCATACGTGTTTAGAAATGAAATCACTCATCATACATATGAATAGTAGTTTTTGTTGACAATATATATGTCCGTATGATGTGCCAAGGATTGACGGAAAAGAGACCAAAGAGCAATGCGAGATAGGAGAGGAGGTCAGTGTGATTGTTTACGCATTTCTGTTCACTTTGTAGTATTTACTGACAGTTGGATACGATCAACTCACGCTTGTGTTTCATTTCACACTGTTGCAAGCATATATTGCATGCCTGCACACACTACATGCACACGTTGACAATGTTCTACATTGTGCTGATATCAATTACAGGTAAACGTGCCAGTGACGTCGAAGCCCAAAGTTCAGCAGAAAAACGAAGTAGGCGCGAAGGAAGCACAGGTATTATTTTGGCTATTTGCTCCCTGGATTCAACGTGCGATTGTCAATTTTATATATGCGTGTGTTTGGGTTTGGGTGTATTCTTGATTCCCGATTTTTCAATATTACTTGTACACTTTAATGCCCACACATAGACAAACAAAGAGACAAACAGTCGAAAGGTGATGCCGCGAGTCCATCAAGTATGTCTATCAATATAGAAAGCGTAGCAGACCCCACAGCGAATGGTAGCCAAAAGGACAAGACGAAAGTGGAGAAAGAAATGGGAGATCAAGCTGATGTGATGATTAAATCAGAAGTCCTGGAAGTCAGTCTGACTGCCTCAACAACAGGTACATCTTATTTTCCATTGCCCTTCTTTGGCTCTTACCTATATGTCTATTAGCCAATGGTATCTCCATCAATGCTTGTGCGTAGATTGAGTATAGTATATGTATGTTTGTTTGTGTTGGTTCAAGGGGTACGCAAATTTTTCATTTGTTGGTTCTTCATATGCTGATAATTAGGGCTACATCAGCTTATAATTGCTTCCTGTGCGTTATTTAGTACATACATGTATCATACTTCAAATCAAGCACTCATGTGTGCCATGACAGTGAATGTGATTGTATTTTATTGTCAGTGCGTATACTTGCACTCACGAAATGCAATACCAATCTTAGACATGCCCACAGGTAAGTGGGATGCTATTCAAGAAGACGACTCTGTCGTCGCATCCTACCCGGAGAGTGACATAATGAAAGAAAGTTCTCTCACCCAATCACCAGAAATGTCTCAGTCACGCCCTAAATGGGCAAGCAGTGAAGATGAAGATGAGCCGGATCTACAAGCAGAAGTATGTGCCGGTATTCTTCCATGTTGTCTGTTTGTGAGTATGCCTATATCGTATTCGTGATATTGTGTGTGGAAGGTAGGTTATTGAATATATATAGACAAGACTTGTGGTAGGTTATTGCATATAAATAGACAAGACTTGTTGTCGAAATTTAATGTATAAACATAGACATTTAAGGTTTAGGGTAACACACCTCCAGTATTGACAAATTTTAATTTTGTTCCGTCTCATTACTCCTATGTAGAAGGGCGGTGACGCCAAATTGGACAAGATCGCCTCCCCAGATCCCTCTTCACGAAATCGTTGGGAAGGCGACGATGATGAAGGTGTGTCTGTCGTGCGTCTCTAGATTGGTGTATGTATTATGAGATTATATCATTCCTGCTACCATAGGGCTCCCTGTCTAACACTCCACCTCACTCACATTCCGTGTTTTAATTTTTATATTTTTGTACACGTAAATATTTCTTACTCCTACAGAAACAGATGCATCGAAACTAGAGGCTGTGAAGCAAGTATCACAGCAAATGCTCCATCCCGGCTCACAGTCACAGCCGCAGACGGCCACATCCACAACAAGAAACTCACCAACCCTAACGCTTGCAGTCAGTACGTCGATTTCCCGAGCTGAATCGAACCCTTCACCCAAATTAGTCAATTTCTCAGCTCCACCCTCCGTGCGCATGCCGAACGCCACGCCGTCTCATGAAAAGACCACAGCCGATCAGATGAATGAAGAACTGGATCAGGAGCTAGGTATACACATTGTTTTTCTTGGTTTACTTTGTATATGTAACATGTACTTGTGTAAAATACAATGAACCATGTGAAATGACATCTTGTGAATTTTGACTATAAGACCATGCGCATGTAATGAGAAACGGTGCATGTTCGTATGTAATATGCAATTTGTTTACTTTTAAACAGATTGATGACCTGATGATATGTTCGTACTACATCGCTTCTTAGATATTCTCTCTCATCTGTAGCCGCGATATCAAATCACATGCATAGCATTCTATGCGCATCAGTCGCCACACGTACGCGCATTCACACTTACACTTGCGTAGGCGCTTTAGTATACATTATATCAAACTAAATCATTTCGGATGCAGGATTTGAGCTGCCATCAGCGTACTACCCTGCACTCAAAGGGTGTCGTTCAGTGGACAAATACCAATACATAAATCATATTAGCGAGGGTCAGTATGGTGTGGTGTACAAAGCAAGAGACAAAGAGACTGGTTCGTTGGTGGCGTTGAAGAAACTCAAGATGGACAAGGAAAAAGAAGGCTTTCCTATCACATCTCTTAGAGAAATCAACACTCTACTCAAATCTGCACATCGGAATGTCGTCCAAGTCATCGAGATCGTCGTTGGTAGTAATATGGATAAGATCTATATCTGCATGGAATACATCGAGAATGATCTCAAGGTCAGCCTCCACCTGATTGTTATGCCCATGCCATGTCTGTGTGTGGGTGTAAACGAATGTATACACGACTAATGTAATGCTTAATTGTTGACGATAACGCAATCCAGCTGATCGTGTGCACTTACTTTCTACAACACAATCGCCAGACGTGATAGTCGTGTATATCACGTGTACAGTTACCAACCTGGCACGCACAAACACATACTTACCCTCTTCGCTCATTGTTGATATACATTTATCAGAAACTAATGGAGGAAATGAGCGAACCATTCAGTGAGGCTGAAGTCAAGTCGCTGACTGTTCAGCTTCTTAGGGCTGTGGCACATATGCACTCCAACTGGATCTTGCATCGGGATCTGAAGACATCTAACCTTTTGTTGGTGAGTCAACACTTTGCCGTTTTGAAATTCATATTACGATATACCGCATAAGCTGTTTTAAACACTCACTTTCTAACGAATATACTCCCGTATACGCTCGTCAAACACACCTGCATAGACGGACGATGGGCGATTGGTAGTGGGAGATTTTGGCCTAGCTCGTGAGTATGGAGACCCACTCAAAAACTATACACAACTGGTAGTGACTTTGTGGTATAGATCTCCAGAACTTCTACTGGGTGCAAAGACATATTCAACGGAAGTGGACATGTGGAGTGTCGGTTGTATTGTAGCCGAGTTCTTCATATGTAAGCCATTGTTTCAGGGTAATAGCGAAATTGATCAACTATCGAAGGTAAGAACTGAGTGTGTGTTGTGTGTGCAAGATTTTCGTTAATCTCGCGTTGGTAAACATCAGAGTTATGACGCAGTAGGCAGCTGGGCAGTGTGTGCAGATACTTGATATACTGCACACAATTAACATATCTACTCTCCTACTCGTCTACGCTCTTACATCCCGCATCCAACAGATATATTCGCTACTTGGGACGCCGAATGCGAATATATGGCCTGGGTGGTTAGATTTGCCCAACACTAGTAAATGTAAATTTGAAGCTCAACCATACAATCTACTGAAGGAGAAGGTTTTTAAAGTATTTCCTATCAGTGGTAGGTTTAATCCACACAGGCGCGTACATGTACTTATGTTGAGCTTGCCATTAATTTTTATAGACAGACCAGACGATTGGGTAGATCATTCAAGTTGTCCAGGGACGGTCTTAAATTATACGATATTAGTTGCTGCTTTTATCCTAACGATATGAATGGCACACATGAATTTCTTTGACGACAACATGCACTTACTTGGTTGCTTTCAATTTTTCATTTTTATTTGTCTACAGAAACTGGATTTGATTTGTTAAATTGCCTTTTAACGTACAATCCTGAGAAACGACTTTCTGCCAAGGAGGCTTTGCAAAGTGACTTCTTCAGAGAAGCTCCCTATCCAGTCGAAGGTATTACCTGTGTGTGTAACTTTTCATGTACAGATATTCTTCTCAATATTTTGTATCCCACGACTCTAAATCCCTGCTTACGTTTGTCCCATGTTCACAGTATTCAATCCACAGCTAAAGACCAAGGGAAGAAAAAGCAATCGCATGCCCAAGATCGAGGTATGATATTACATACGAGTGTGGTTGCATTCATATATACTTTACATTTCCGCTTACTTTGCTATAAATGTGTATGTTTGTATGTATTTGTGTATATACAGTCACCAAAGGCTCCCAATCCGAACAATCCGCTTGAGAACGAGGCAACTAGACCGGACTTCCCTGTGGAACAGTATGGGTCTTTCGCCAGAAAGTAGCAACAATGGGCATTTACAACCGTCTGTTTATTGACGAAAAATATCGTGCTATAGTTTCGAGAAACCCGTCCCAGACCACTGTTGGTCAATTTAATTTCTTGTTACCAGAACATAACTGTACATAAACATTTGATATTAAACCAAAATGAAAATCACGTATGCAAGTGGACAAGAATTCTATCATTCGCAAATTATGCAAGTATGAAATATAGTCTAGCCATCCCACGCGACATCCACAATTGTGATCGTGGACATGCGTAATTGATCTGTCCGCAGTGACTAACTCCAAGTGATGAATTGAACAGTATCGAGAATTCTGTGGTTTTCATGAGACTAGATATACTGATATGAAGGCTTCTTAAAAACCTGTACACATATTATTCTATATTCGAGTTTTTGATGCTCCTCAAATGTATTATTGGATATATGTGTATACACTCACTACTAGTCGGAAAGAAATGAATTGTAAAGGATATTGAGACATGCGAGAAGTCTGGATTCGTACGAAAAGAAAAATGAGCTGTTAAAATGAATCGAGAAACCAAAATTGCGTGGCAATTCATTCATTCGCCGACTGCACTGTGCTTCACTCAAGCCATTGCTAAGTGTCGACACACAGGGACGGCTAAGACATCAATGAGCTAGTTCTTCTTTTTATCTAACACACTTCATGACTATTTGCAGAACTACCGCTCAACGCCGGGATAGGGCAACGGGAACAGAGCTCTGATGCGTGGATAGTTGTTTGCAGACATAAATATATAAAGACGATTATAATAAACTGATAATATAATAGTTTTAACAAATGTGCGCGAGTTCAAACTCAGATACACAGGAAGAAACACCACCACATTAAATCAGCATAAATCGGAAACTACGTAATAAAGATTGTCACATTAAAATGCTTGCGTTTGTGGTACTCACGGGGTGGGGAGAAGAGGGAAAATGCCGGATGGGCTTCATGGGCAGGCGTGTAGCGCTTTAGTTGTGAGTACATACACAAACACTAAATATATATATTATATACACGCACACACACATACGTACACGCACACGTACATACATACACACGCACACACATACATACATACATACATACATACACACATATACATACATGCATACACACAATGAACTTTCATGGCGGACACGACTGAGTTTGTGCACGACATGTCACCGGTCAAGTGTCAATGTCATGTGTCACGTGTCAACCGATCTGAACGATATGATTGGCCGATTGTGATAAGCGGAACCGTATAAACCGAAAAATGCGGCACAACTATGCAATGCGCAACCCAACCCTCCCCCCGTCTATGCCTTGCTATTAGCGAACAACAGGAACTGTACTTGCCCGCTCCGCCTGCCGGCTCACGTTTATCCGTTTATTATCGCCTAGGCTGCTTGCCGCTCACGTAATGGTTTTAGGAACGGACGGACTTCCCTTCAATCAAGTTCACACAAAGAATATTATTCAGCGGGCGGCGCTATGGAAAGCCGAGGTGGTATTAAATTATGTGGGCATACGAGTGTTTTGGTGCGCAAAATAGTATCACGAAGTAGAATAAAATTAGCTTGACATGCACTTGCAGAAATCAGAAGTTACACAGCCACACAGTCACTGCTTCATAACATGCGCTTTTTTTAACATGATGCAACCTTATTGGCTCATGAGCAATCCGTTCAATGCATTTTACGCCTTCGTAGGCATATGAGCTCGTGCTAAGGCTTAGTTTCGACCGTCTCCTTGCTGATGTTCTACAACTCATCCCGTACAAACTCGTTCACTCACTCCCCATATACACGCGCACACACACATAGAGTTTTCATATCAGCACTTTATATTATCACTATACATCCCACCTTAAACCCGTTCTTTTGTACAAAAGTATATAATACGTTGTAAGTCGTATTTGTAGCATAACTTACATACATTTTGCACCCATACACCCACGTACATATCATGGAGGTTGCGCAGGCTACAGAGCCGTCCATGTCCAGTCTGGATTCTGCGCTTCAGGCTGAAGGTAAGCGATCCAGTCGGTCACTGTCACTAACAGTCACTGAGAAAAAGGCTATGTTGGAACAACAGAAAACATGTATGAAGGAAACACAGAGTAGTCTAAACGAGAGCAAACGTCGTCTCCAACTTCTTCTTACTCAAATATCTAAACAACAACGTAGTGAAGAGACTGAGTCAGAGAATGAGTCTACCCTATCCATATCTACCACATCAATTGCGTCACGAAACTCCTCACAAAAGAAATCGTCTACGGTGGACACTAATAACGATGATGAAGCCAGTACAAAATCGTCGTCCAAAAACATAAATCTAGTGAGTAGGCGAGGTACTCTCAAGGCCACTATGAAGAACGTGGTCGGAAAAGGTAAACCAAAGCACAAAGAGATGTCTAACAGCCATCCTGACAATAATAAGCTACCTCCTTCACACAAAACATCATCTACTACATCCGTAAAGCATATAGCAATAGAGAGCAGTGGCAATGGATCTCCACTTACGTCTAGAAAAGGGTCGGGTGAGGACGTGAATGCAGGAAAGGGCAGTGAACCCTCTTCGCCTAGGGGCTCCACTCTTCAAAAGATGAGCCGCGCAATCAGTCTTAGACGAAAGTCTCTTTCTGTGCGCGCACGTCAATCTAGTGTAAGTAGCGGACTGCCCGCTGCCACAGTCAGTATGGAAACTATCACAATCCCCAAAAATTCAGCTTTGAAGTTTGATTTCACGCCAGAAAGCAAACGATTATCCATGTCTGATTCTGCATTTACAGATGAGACAAGTGAGTGTAGTAACAGTACCACTGGATCCGTAACCGATACTGTCTCGGTTGCTTCCACTGTAGCCACTGCAAGACTTGTACGGAAGAAGTCTGTTGCGGATAAGTTCCGCATTGGAATTAGCAATGCACTCGGCCCAAAACCTAAGCAAGATGTAGTCAATCGCAAAGAGATATGTGACCTAGAGAACACGATTAACGATCTTTTGCTTCAAATGGAGATGCACGCGAATATTGTACGGGCGCTCGAGCGGCAGATTGCACGTGCGACGGGAAGCAAGACGCCATCCAATCATTCACCATCACCGGTCAGATATACATCCAAACGTTGTGGTAGAGACTAAAACGGCCCTCCATACAATGGGAAAAAAATCCATTATATCTGCTAACGTTATTTCTCAACCCAGTGCGTGCTCAGTATTATCTCAATCTTGGACCTTAATCGTAATTATTGGTAACATTTCCCTTACAATAGAACAAATTTAAGTAAAAATGCATGTCAATGTCATGATATGTCGTTATGGATGACGTACAAATATTATGTATCTAGTAGGTCTCTCATTCGAATGTTGGACTACATATAACTGAATGATCGACTATTGTGAACACACAACACCATTGCGCTATCATTGCCGTAAATTCTTAACCAATCACTCAATTCAGATATGTAACATGCTGTGTTCCTAAGTCAACGTTTTTATTGTATCTGCATGTGTAACAGAATATACACTATATTTATACTACTATTATTCTCTAGTAATCCTAACTACTATTAAGTCAACTTTCTTGTCAGTCACGGTTATGTTCCAGTTCAGCAATTGCATCCGGATCGTTGCCTGTCCAGCAAGTAGCTCAAATAACTCAAGCCGTAGGGTGCCAATGAAACGCCAAGTGGAAGAACACGGTTCGTTCTTCTAGCTTCTAACGTTACGTACGTCGTCCAGCATATACACTCGTACGTTTGCTGAGTAATTTGTCGAACAATTTACGTTGTAGCCGGTGTTGCAGTGCGAATACTGCAGGTTCAAATCACATAGGTCTGCCTTACACATAAACGAGTTCATCTCAAGAGAGCCTCATGCATATTGTACAGGCAAGGGCAATGGTGCGTGTATGTGCGTACATTTTCTCATCCTACTGCTCATTTACTGCTATAGATTTTTTTGTATTGACAATACTCGGAGCTTTTTTTTCCCCGTTGCTGTAAATTTGTGATGAACAGCTTGGATCTTCAGAACTGCTCTCTTCGTTGTCAAAAGCAACTGCACTGTTCACATTTTCGACTTTATGATCGAACGATTTTTCATCTCCCTCGATGTGTGGCTGTAGCAAAGACATTCGCGCCGCTCCTCCCACCCAGTTGAGATTCGAAAACACTTCCTCTGGTTCGTCTTCAGTCAAAATCTGCGTAGGTGTGTACATGAAGTATTGATATATATGTTCATTTACGTGTAATGGGGTATAATCTAGTTGAGTGCGAGTGAGCGAGTGTGGGAGAAGAATGTAACACTTGGCTATGCACATGCACCAAAGTACACATATGAGCAACACAATCAGACTCTCAAAGACTATAGCTCTTCATTTACCTATGCCAAACACATACTGTTGATTTTTGTGTCCTCATACGATAAAAAAAGGTGCACATGTGTCTACGTCCGTCATATGTTAACGAAGTCTCGCTAACATAAAACAATACGTTCGTGCTAAGTTTGTCATAGTGGGCGATGCCACGCATACCTTGAGATACTTTTCGTCAAATAGTCGTGGAAGTACAAATCGTCGAATGGGAATCTAATTGATTGGTAAAATAGAACACTAGTAAGTGAATTGCTTTCACTGATATATGATTCAATACCAGAGTCGAACAAACATATCAATATTCATACGTCTAACAGTCATACCAGACAAAATACTACGACAGGGAAGAGCAAAGCTGGAGGAACCAGGAGATCGTCCCCCAAATAAAAGTTATCGTGCACAAACCATAACAATAGGAAACCCACAAATTGGCATAGTGTGAACAGGTGAATGACTTTGATTGGGACTCTTCTGACATAGTGCGATGGCGGATAATTTTCTGGCTGCATAAACCACAGCAGCAGACGGGTATACAGATGATTGGTCTGCAGAGACGCCACTCCGAGATACAAAAAATACCCATACAACACGTCGATCGGTAAGATCCGGAGGAGTGGCTACATTGTTATGGTTATACGATATAGAGGATAGTGTTATGTGTGTGGCTATGTTTGACAGCTGGGGCTGTGCAAGGTGCAGGGTGAAGGGCGAGGTAGGCTATGAGAGTTGGGGGAGAGGTTGAGTGCAAATGTCTCTGAAAGCAGCGAGAAACGAGAAAAGAACAAAATATGAAAACATTGATTGGAAAGATATTTGACTTGAGTACTAGAGGTACGAATATATTAGCTATAACGAGCGCACGTATATACCTTCGCTAGAATTGTTAGGAAGAAGAAGATGTGAGCGATGAGACTGACCCATCTAGTTTCACGCGAACGAATGACGTGTGTGTGTACAACTCCGTTTTTCTCATATTCTTCTGTATCCGCCAATAACCTTGGATGTATCACGGAGTGCGGTAGTGCACCTGTCACACAAAATAACGAGTATGACTGTTTGAGTGACTGACGTCGTGCCCAGCTACGATATATACATTGAAGTAAGTTTCTCGTTATACCGATTACGTAAGTGGATGAGACGTGATACATGACGTGCTACATTAAGTAGAAGATACTAAGGAACGTAGCGTGTATGTGTGTGGTTGGGCCTGCTTGTGTATACATCTGTATGCTCGTGTAGATGTATCAGTTACGAAATGTGCAGACATACCGTGGCACCATGGCAAACCAAGGACAGCACTAACAGCCAATAACAGTCCAGTCAAAACCATATCCCAATGAAATGCGGATCCCTGTATCACACATCGAATTCAAATCAAACCCAATGCATATTGAGGGAAATTATTTCACCAACCGTTGTCCATATATTGAGTGCCACTATGGGACAGTTTCAAGCCAGAAGGTGTATTGGAGTAGTGAATTTCCAAGTAAACAGTACACATGGTAACATGTCCTTTCAGAAACCCACCTCTTTCATACTTTGTCAGTAACTATTGATACATATTCACCAATGCGAAGCACTATACGTTGATGATAATTGTGATTGATCTAAAATGATTCTTTCTTCATGCGCATTGATATAGTCGACATATGTTATCATAGTAGTGTGGCTAACAATATACACCAATATCTACGTAGCTTATAATGCAACACACGCGCTTGTGTGCGAGAATTGAATGTGGATGTACCATACTTTGCACTGTTCCCGTGGATGTACATTTCACAGTTTTAATATTTCCGTGGATCCCTTGGGATATTCGTACCTTAAGTAATCTGTTCTCGCTGTTGTCAATAAGGAGTGCAGAGACGTTCTGTTCAAGGTAAACGATCATAGTTAGAGGAACAGCCGCAATCGCCGCGAGGAACACCCATTTCACTTCAAGATCATAGAATGGCACCCACCAAGGTCGTCCATCAGTCGTTACAATCCCTGTACATAGATATAAAAAAAGTATACAACATATATGAATGCGATGGCACATGATCTATATATATAGGTACTATGCAGGAAAAAAGTATAGTTGTGCAACCCATACAGGCATACGTAGAAACGCATGTACACATACCGATTTCAGCAGGGACTTCCAAGTCTAGACGCTCGACGTGAGGGAGCGCTCCAATATATGAGAAACCAGTCATAAGCGCAAAAGCTATCAGTGGGCCAAACATGTATAGGATATACCGGAAGGTCGGTCGAAGATACGGACTTTGGTAGAATGAGGTCAGAAACATCGCGATAATCCAGACTCCAACAACAATAGTTAGCGGCAAAAGGAAGTCCTCTGGATGATGTGTGCGCAAGTATGCGAGTGAAGCGCGTAGGATTAGGCTTACTGTTATGAGAAAAAGACAGACGGTGACACAAAAGACATATACTGCAAAGCAAACTCAACACGATCGCACTTATTTCATAGAAATCATCAATTTACATCGTGAAGATCTACACACAATGTTCATCTACGTACACATACCAGCAGAAGAATTTGTCAGAGTAGAATCTTCAATGATGTGCTCTAGCGCTTTCCCTATGAAAATACATGAGATCAGCATTGCAAAAGCTTCTTCTGTGAACCGCCCAATGTATACGACAAAGTATGACATGTTGACAGTCCCAATTATAATACAGTACAGACATGCCCAGATACCGACACAGGCATAGAACTCCAGAAATGGTATATCCAACGTTTCACTCCAACTGTGGGGCCGTAAGCAAATTAATATGAGTGCGCGAATGTGCGGAGTATTTAGAGTAATCATCCTTCGTATGGTGTCAGTAGTTGAAGAAAATAAAGTAGATATCATTCAACATAATATACCTAAAAATTACACCTCCAAAGATAGCGATTGGCCCAGAGGCACGGAGTACTAATAACGGCTGCCCACCAAATATGGCAAACACAGTTCCACAGATCGCCTCAGAAAGAAGAATCTCAGTTACGCCTGTACATGTGTGAGCAACAAACTGTGAATATCCACGAGTACTAGTGGGACTGCCGGCTGCCGGGAGTGTCATGTGCGGGAGGAGACTCATGTATGATCACACAATATTTCTGTGCACGCGTTTCACTTTAAGCATGCCACAAAAAGGGTATATTTACAACTGCCGACCAATGACATATATGCATATAAACAGATCGCCAAGGCACAATACTTGGTACGAGTGGATACCATACCCATTGGTCCTACGTGCGAACCTTCCGGGGCTGTCATACTATTCCACAGAGCACCAAAGGCTATGCACGGCACCACACAGGCGAAGTACAGAGAGATTATGGCAACAAAGTACACCCGTATAGACGCCCAATCGATCGGATATACTCCATCCAGGTAATCAGATTTATACACCTTACCCCTGCATCAATGTACAAGATCGAAGATAGTATTAAAAAATTGTCACTTTACGTGCATCAACATACTCATATAACTTTATTCATACCTTCGTTTTATATCCATCATAATGCCACCAAACAGCTTGCCACCACCTCGTAAAGCTACTGCGAAGTCACTCTCTCCCTTTTGTTCCGTTTCACTCACGTGATTTACAATCTGCTCACGAGTCGAAATTTCTGACTTCACAAACTTAAGGGCTGCAAATTGAAGCAGCTCCTACATGTGCGCATAAACGTTGTGTGGTCGAACAGATGAGAATAATTAAGTGGTGCAAACGTAGACTACACATTAACGCACATACGCTAGTAGATGCATACTGCGCATCTTGGTACTTACAGAAGAAGGTGCCTCAGTTGCCTCCGCCATGAAATCCCTATCACTGAAGAGCGTGGCAAACGTTTGACCAGTTTCTTCCACTGTTTTTGTTCTCTTAGTGTCGGGTGGTGCCAGTATCAACCCCACAAACTTTGTTTTACTTCCATCCCAAGACCCAAGATTCAGTGGCCATCTATCAATTAAATTGACGGTTGTCATACGTGAAATGCATATACACAACCCAATACATGTGTGTTAGAAGTGAGAATGTGCATTATAAAAGTATGTACCAGCGTACCTCGCTTCATAATTAAAGATGCCAATCGTGAGTTCACTGTATGCGAATGAGCTTACACAAAAAACAGCAAGTGACATTGTCATACCTTAGGCGAGCGATGATAAAGTGTCTATTGCCAAGTTCACTGACTTCTGCCAAGCCCAGGATATAACCGTTACCTTGGATACTGCGTCTCCATTGTTGCGATGTAGCCTGTCTCTCACCCTCTAATTGTACTTCGGTAAGTAACTGGTTCATAATGTCTGGGATCAACTCAGTCTAATATAGACATAGTAAAATATGTTTCATTAACATAGCTAATACCTCAAATAGAGAAGTAATTGATATTATGAATGACTACCAATTAGCATACAATAGAAACTTATGAGGTCCTGTGTTTTGTGGGCCATCAAGATTGTGCGTTTTCCATCATCGCTGTTGTGCGAACACATGTGCACACATATCTACGTACTACACACACATATATACGATTATATGGTACCTCTAGGCGGCCCATGTCACCCAGAGCTTGAAGCATGAGAACCGTGATGTCTTCCGCCGTTTGTGGTGCAATGTCCAACATCACGACGGACTCATCGGCAACGGTCGCAAACATGATCAGATCCTTGTGAGCTCTGCATACATACACCAGCACACACGCACGTACAGCGGAAAGAGTGCACACAAAGCAAGTAAATTGAATGAGAGCAAGCACAGATTAAAATAAGATGTAGCCACGTCTGCAAGTATACTGAGGTAAACCCATGTCATGAGTGCAATCAAAACAGAGATTCAAATAGTGACCATGTAAACATTAATGAATAAATACGACCACCAGGATAATGTGCTACTGATAAACGTTACGAGTATCTTTTGTATTGGTCGCATACATTATGTATATGTATATAGCATACGTACCTGAGTTCTTCAGCTACATCTTTGGGCTCCAGAGGTGCAGCTGTGATCTGCGTGATATTTGTTTGATTTCTCTTGATCTTTTTGACAATTTCTCGGACTGTTGGGGTATCCTGTTAGTTCATAAAACAAATTCTAAGGACAACTTGTTTGTGTACATGCATAAGTAGCCAGTGGTAAGATTTACTGCATCAAAAAACGAGTACATTAAGGAGGCTGGCTGACTGTAAGTGACTTGCAACTACATTTGAAGAGTATAATCTTCCAGATACACGAAATCATGAAGACAGGTAACAAACAATAAACCCTAATTTAGGCCTCACTCTTCATGTAACACGATTAGCCTATCGACACACCTGCAATGATTTTAGCTTGTCCCCCAAGTACTGTAAATCGTATTTGTTCAGTGTCCGTTGAAAAGCGTCGTCATTCCCAGAGTCGGGCAGCGGAAGCCCAGAATATGTCGGTGGATTGGCATTAGGTATATCTGAACTCAGAATACCAGCATTAAATTGTGTTTGAACAGTGAGTATGGCTCAACCATCCAAGCGTGCAGTACGTATACCGGCAGAATGGCAATGAAAATGGATTGTGTAAACTATTGCGTATTCTGTGAGCTTAAGTAAGAAGGCGAGAGAAAATTAACATACTTTGTGTTTCAGTCTCCACCATCATAATCACTGTTTCATCTCGGGGTTCTTGTTCGAAAAAACTTGCATTTGACGCACTCTTTCCCTCCACGTTAACGAATTTCTAATTGAGTGTATACATAGGGAGTGAGAACTCGAATGGATGGTAATTACATATAAGTAGACTGACGACCGACAAACATATATATATATATATATATGAGAACACATAAAACCACAGAAACAATGCATTGCATACTTTCTTATCCTGCAGTTAACTCGTATCGGCACAAACATTCAACCATAGACAAACATACACAACACACCTTCAATTGACGATTGTAACTCCATGCATCCTCATTGTCGTCTTCTCCATCATCCTGGAACTTGACTCTAAGATTAGATGTGGGAAGGACGGGGGGTGTGGCAATATCCACGTCTGTGGGTGCGTACGAAGGCCCAGCACTGTCGTCATCCTTCTCCTAGATAAATAAGGAAGGAAGAGTTTAACAAACAATCTGGTAATACGAGTATGTTGTCACTAAAAGCAATATAGTACCTGTATAAAGTTTTCAGCAGGTACACAATAATGTGGAAAAACAAGTTCTCTGACAAGCGTAAGCTGTACCGTCGATAACGTGTCATATATTATATTTTCACTACTTTGTATTCAACGAGTGTCACGCTAAGCCTGCATTAACTACATAATCTAGTATTTTACATACAATGTCGCAGGTCTCGCCCAAATCATCAACCTCCGGACGTTTCGAGACGGAGAATCGGCCGACGTCGAGTTTTTTCTTTGGCTTACCCATTGAGTCTTGCAAATGTATTTATGACCAAGCACAAGGACGAACGCAGTGTTGGGTGGAATTTGCAAGAGGCAAGTATATGAAGGTAAGTGGGGATGTAAGCATGTGCAGCGGATGTTAGAGCGGTATGAGCGATGGTGTGTGTGTGTGTATGTTTGTGTGTTGTGTGTGTGTTT
>JAWQFL010000016.1:5293-28771 GCA_033442365.1 Creolimax fragrantissima | reverse complement strand
GTGTGTGTTGTGTGTGTGTGTGTGTGTGTGTGTGTGTGTGTGTTTGTGTGTGTGTGTGTGTTTGTGTGTGTGTGAGTGAGTGTGTGTTTGTGTGTGTGTGTGTGTGTTTGTGTGTGTGTGTCTGCGTGCGTGCGTGCGTGTGTGTGTGTGTGTGTGTCTGTGTGCCATTGCTTGACAATGACAGGCTGTGACGGTCATCGACGTGTGACGGACACCGCTGTCTGCACCCATTGTGACGGACTATAAATTTGACGGACAAAAACAAGGTTATTCTGGGTGCGACAGACTGTGACGTTTATGACGGACGGATATGGTTGTGACGGATCTCATTGAGTCGTTCCGGTTGTGACGGACTAATATGAATGTGACTATAATGTGACGAGTATGTGACTCCGTGCTGAAACGATTTCTTGGGCAACTCTGCTCTCTAGAGCCAATAAACTATGACCATTGGACTGGGTACCGTTGCACGCCAATCTTCACCTATAGAAACACATCATTTTTACTGAGTTAGAGTTCCTCACGGACGTCCTAGGAGGAATTCGGACGTCCATGTCTTTCCAAAACGTAAAAACAAAACGTAAAAACAAAACGTAAAAACAAAACCCTAAAAAATAACTGCACACTCAGGTCTGTCCCAACGCCTATCTGCACTCACTCCGTTCTCTCTCCCCTCTTATATCTGCCCTAAACCCTAAAGCTAAACCCTAAAAACCCTAAAAACCCTAAAAAAACCTTAAAAAACCCTAAAAAATCCTAATCTCCTCTTATATCATCTGCTTTTCATAACCCACATTTCACCGCTTTACCTATTCCCCGACCGAACCGTAAAACTCATTTCTCTTCTCGCTCGGTTCTTGTGCTGTTTGAGGTGTGTTGGGCTTGTAGTTAAGTGGTTGTAGCAGAAGTAGCAAGAGTTGTAACCATTAAAAGAGTCAAGATTAGTGGTGTACAAGTAATAAATGATATGAATAGGCTGTCATTTACAAAAGAAGTAGTGCCGGCTAGTACAAGGGAGGGATCGTCATCTCTTCATTCTTTTGTGTTTCTACTAGTGTAGTTGAAAGGTAAAGTTGCTATAGACACTCGCAAGCAACAAGTCAATTCTATAAGTTTAGTATTTTGAGTTGTAGAAATGTATGTGCTGCCGATTGCGAAAAGAAGTAGGCAGTGCATGGCAGTACAAGAGAACATCGTCATCCGTTCTTCATTCTGTTAGCTTATACGAAAGGTTTTGTTTTTCGATTCTGTTTGACATTGTAGTTTTGAAATATTCATACGTTCATGTGCGTACATCCACACATGCCCCATTGCATAACATTGGCATAACATTCGCAGTAGTAAACAGTTTGCTCCAAACGTACATGTATGTCATTCTTGGGTTGATGGCAAGGCACAAGCGGGATACCTGCAAGACGTGGCAGTTCACGTATTGTCGGGTTTTCCTTTATTAGTTGGAGTCAAATGGGTTTGTCTGAACCAACTTTTGGAAAGATATCGCCCAAGTCATAATTGTAGTGAGGAACTTCGACTTTTATTGATAATAACCATGTGCATTCATCACAATACTCTGACTGAGATATTTAGTGACGCGATTATTCATATACGAACGCCAGTACTGCAGTCCTTAATGGAGTTGTTCTGACCTATCTCTCTTCTCTGACTTGGTGCATTTACTTCCATTTTAGTGCAAGGTTATTAAAGTATGACGGAAATGAAAATCCTCACTTTTGTACTTGTGCTTGTAGGGGCGAGTTTTCATTTAAAGAGTAAGCATATATTATGGTCTTGCACATCGACGTTGTTGTCCTATGCCGTGCAAAGTACATTGTACTTTCCTCTTGCTGAATGTTGGAAGATGTATTAGTTGCTGAGCAACTTTTGAGTTCTTTCCATGACAAGACGAAGTTAGAAATGTTTCAAGATATGGTGAGGACATTCCCTGACGAGCTCAGGACAATTTGATCAATCATTCTGCTACTGGCAGATCGTATTAATTAGAAAATATGAACAATCGCAAACACAGACTCACTTTCGGAACCGTATATACCTTCCACCGCGCAACTTTTCATGATATGGTTAGGGAGAAGATAGACCAAACGTGGGCATCGTGATGGATTGGCATCGGCCTCTTGGAATGATCTTTTAGACACAGCGGCCTCAGTGGTACTGTCTAAACACTAGAAAGAATGAGCACACTCTACATCTCTTTTTACATCTACAAAGCCGCACACTTGCCATTTTGGCTATCTTTCAAGTACAGCATTGTAGTTGCAGGCAACGCTCATCCTAAGAGTCCTATGCAAGCGATAATCGACATCGCTTATCTGAAGTATGCACATGCCTACACATGCTTGAGAACTTGCCTGTTGAACGGGCGAAGCAGGGAAACCAAACAAAGTGCATGAACAGCTAGCTCAGTTTTTCGGCTGATGCCGTCCACTCTCATACTACAGACATATATATTACCAACACATACAAGTAAAGCGTACAACTAAACCTAAGTCCATACGTGCAATAGAAGCACGTACAAACCACGGTAGATACGATCCACTGTCATAATATAAACATTTTATAATACCAACATATCCTACCACAACTTGCAACTGCACCTACACCCATAGGAGCAATAGAATCACGCACACAACCATGCGGATGGAAGGGCTTTCCGATAAGATTATGTTGGAAATCACAAAAGCAAAAACGTATTCGACGAATAGACATTGTACTACCAACCTCCAGAAGCAAAGCGCACAACTAACTACACCTACGCCCATATGAGCAGTCGAATCATGCAACATATGAGCAATCAAAGTGCGAAACGTGATCAGGGTAGATACCATACACTGTCATGATACATACATATTATACTGCCAATACATACAAGTAAAGCGTACGTGTAGTTGGCACGCCAAATAAGCAATGGAGCACGCACACAACCACATTAGATGCCATCCACTATCATAAACAGAGACATTATACAACCAACATCTACAAGCAAACCGTACAACCTAAACCCTAAACCCTTACGACCAATATGAGCAAATGAAGTACGTACACAACCACATGGATGGGTGGATTTATCATGTTGGAAACTACAAAAACCGAACACATTGGACGAATAAACATTATATTACCAACATATAGAAGCAAAACGCACAACTACACCTACGCCCATATGAGCAACCAAAGCACGCAAATAACCTCGGTAGATTAATACAGACATATTATCATATGTTTAATAGAAGGACGTACGTATGCAACCATGTGAATGGATGGGCTTCCTGATAAGAACATGTTGGAAGCTCAGAAAACAAATAAATTTGTGGGCATTTGGAAGGGCCAAAGCGACATGCGCGTGCGACAGCTTTTTTTTTGTCAGGTTCGCATATAAGTACTAATCAACACGATCAGTTGGTTATTAAGTCAGAGAGTGGTGGACTTATAACATATAATGGAGTACGGTAGCGACAAGTAGAATAACGAGACGTGGTAGAATTAGTACTCACCGTTATTACATTTGAACGCTTCGTTTCCTGGGTTAAAGCTCATCCATCTATCGGTGCAAATATTTTATTTCTGGTGATCGCTCCATTATTCACTTCAAAGTTGTAAACATGCCATACCGGCAGCTATTTAACTACACGCTAGCTCGTGTGCACATGTATGAAACACGAGTAACATTTGTACAATCATATAGTACTCGAGGTGGTACAAACAATTGAAACTGTACGTGTGGGTGGAGGTCATCACGTTCTACCCCATCCTCTTCATTAACTTACACGCATCTGTAACGTACTGCAATTCACTCTCATCAGTAATGATTCAGCCTACTGTGATTCAACTTACTGCTAGCAGAGCGATCTGGAGAGGCCTGAAGATAAACGTTCGTGGAGGTCACACGGACATGTTCGAGAGATCTAGCACAACCTCCTATTCTAGCGCGACAAATCTGAAAACAAGCAGTCGCTATAATACCACAATAGTCAATCCAAATATTACTCAACTTGTACAAGTACCATTCCTCAGTTCACGCCGAACATATTCCACCATTTATCAGTCAAAGCTCCTGCTTGTACGGAGCACTCAAGTGGGACTGTCGACACGCCAGCATGTCCATGCAAGTATACACCAGCCAAAAAGTGGTATGTCGTGTGATTCTTAAACTCATGAATATGAGTGAGAAGACCTCTCGAGCTAAATAGGGGCACAGCTCGTTCAATGTACGTCAGAAAACGCCTTCTATTGTTCAATAATTTAGGGAAATTTGCAAAATAATACAAACAAGTTAAAGGTTCCCTTGGCGATGGCCAGCGCCGTTGGTGGTTTATAATCTGTTTTATTTTATTTTGGAGAAGTGAACATACGATATGTAATTTATGGGCTAATTGTAGAGTCTACCAGTAGCCGAAATGTGTCCTCGGTGAGTTGACTAAACCGTTTCCATTCATGCACACTACACGGCGATGTGTTCGTACAAGGACGTGAGTGCCACGGACGTACGCAGGAGGAGTGAGTGAGTGAGCTTTCGTGTGGGTGCGTTAGGTTATATGTGTGTGTGTGTGTGTGTGTGTGTGTGTGTGTGTGTGTGTGTGTGTGTGTGTGTGTGTGTATGTGTATGTGTGTGTGTGTGTGTGTTTGTGTGTGTGTATGTGTGTTTGTGTTTGTGTTTGTGTGTGTGTATGTGTGTGTGTGTGTGTGTATGTGCATGTGTGTGTGTGTGTGTGTGTATGTGTATATATATGTGTGCATTCCGGGACTGGAGATAATTACGGGATACAAAAAAGCGCGGGAACTTGAAACGGCCCTATAGCATCGCCACAGTATATTACGCACACACACACACACACACACACACACACACACACTCACTCACACACACACACGCATTATATATATATAAACGTTAACAGAGTTGATCGAACTCCCAACCACCCGCCCGCACGCCCGCGCCCGCATGCATGCATGCGCTTGTAACATATCCAATTTTTATTTTGTCGATTGAAATTAGATCCACCGCAGCGTGGTATTGTCAACATGGCTGATTACGATTATGGCGAAGACGACATTATGGCACACAAGGTATGACCAGTGAATGGCAGATCTATGACATCTATTTCTTTCATGGTCGAAATGTAAACTTTCGGTTCCGTTTGTGTGGACTTATTTATTAGAAGAGTAAGACTGTTGTTTTGATGCGCGTGCCACAACGTTTCGGTTCATCGTAAATTCAGGTGCTAGCTCCTACGAAAAAGAATGCGTCAAAAATTGGGGGAAACAAAACTATAGAAGAAACGTATCAAAAGAAGACTCAATTAGAACACATTCTGTTGCGGTAAGCAGAGTTCAAGTGCGCCGTGATCGGTTCATCACGAGTGTTTCTCGCATCGCGAATATATTGACCTGATTGTTTAAAATTGACAAACGATCTCACAATTCCCTCTTCGTGAAAAATATTTCATGAATTGTTTCCAGTATAGTATGATAATATCTCATTTGTGAATTGTTTCCAGTATGGTATGATAATATCCTATTGCGGGAGTTTGTTGACATGTTAAAATATCACACCTTATTTTCGAAGTCCGGACTCGTACATTGGATCAACTGAAGCCTCAACCGAAATGATGTGGGTGTTTGATCAAGACGTTGGCATGACAAATCGCAAAGTCACTTTCGTTCCTGGTCTATTTAAGGTGTGTACTTAGCTACTACTTCATCACCTGCTCGCCTTGTTTTATTTCTTTACCTTCCCGAACTTCTTTCGTAATTTGAATACTTGCCAATGTTTCTCTTGGTCTGAGATTCGTTTCACAATCTTTCAATCGATAGACGGTAAGTTTGAGTTGTGTTGAGAGGTACCAGTCCGGCATGTTCATTATTCATCACTGAATTCCTTGCTGTAGATCTTTGATGAGATTTTAGTGAATGCGGCCGACAACAAGCAAAGAGATGCTTCCATGAATACTCTTAAAATAGACGTGGATGTAGAAAACAATTCTGTCAAGATATGGGTATGCCGTCGTTTCGTCAGAGTGTATTTCACTGTTTGAACGTATCATATTCCCTTTCTCTGCATGTAGGGTTACTCACTATCTCTTATGTGCACAATGCTCACTTAGAACAACGGAGCTGGTATTCCAATCACAATGCACAAGGACGAAAATGTTTATGTGCCCGAGTTGATCTTTGGCCATCTACTTACTTCTTCGAACTACAATGATAAGGAGAAAAAGGTATAGACAGGCAAGGGTTGTAGGAAATGTAACTGAGTATGCGACGTCATTTATAGGCAGAGAGAGTGTGTGTGTGTTTAAGAGCGATAGAACAGGTATCTGAGTTTTTAGGACTTTTTTTCTTGGTATTAATGTCAGCTGGGTTTGCGTTTTGGTCGGTAGGTGACTGGTGGCCGCAATGGGTATGGAGCAAAGCTGTGCAATATTTTTAGCAACGAGTTCATAATCGAAACTGCCAGTAAGGTCACTGGCGAAAAGTATACTCAGATGTTCACAAAAAACATGAGTGTTATTGGGAAGCCTAAGATCAAATCACCCGCTGGTGGTGTGAAGGAAGATTACACGTCTATTAGCTTTAAGCCGGTATGCAAAACTGGCTTGTTTTCGCATTTCGTTTGTTCAATTTCATGACCAGGTACAGTCACTGTGATTCGCAAATATAATAAACGCACTTTCTAACCCATATATATATATATATGTGTGTGTATGCATTATATTGATTTTCTAGGATCTAGCGCGATTCAACATGCAACATCTTGAGGACGACATCGTTGCGCTGTTCACGAAAAGAGCGTACGACATGGCTGGTGTGCTACATGGTGTCAAGGTGAGTATGCGTAAAGAAATACGTTCTTGTCTACATATGTACGTATGAGGAATGTGATTTACTTAGTAGTTTAAACTGACCACCATTGCATACCCTTACGCCGAAGTATATCTCACATACACATACCCGTCTCCTTCTGCTCCCACTACAAGAATGTGTGGCAACATATATTCGTATACATGTATGCAAGTCCCCTTCTGCCCATCTTACAAAATATGTGGCTAGAGATCTTTGTACATACATATTCATGTACATGATATAGGTTGTATACAATGGCAAACGACTACCTTGTCGCAATTTTAAAGAATACGTGGATATGTACATTGCAAACTCTAAGGCGACAACCGAGGAAGGGTTACCGCTCCCTCTGGTGCATGAAGTAGTTAACAATCGATGGGAGGTATGTACATTACATGTTGCTTTTAGCTCGTAATCTTGCTTATTTTTGGTTGATCTTTGCTTTGATTAATGTCTTTATTCAGTGTGCGCAGTAAGATTTTATAACGTTGTATATGTATGTTGAGGACAGTTAAATCTCGAGTGCTGAGTGCGACTATCTATCATTCACACTTTTGACTGGCTCTATACTTTCCACAATGCATGTGTAGGTTCTTGTAACGACGAGCGAAGGCCAGTTTCAGCAAATGAGTTTCGTTAATAGTATCTGTACATCAAAAGGAGGACAACATGTCAACCATGTCTCTGATCAGATCATTAACAAACTGATAGAGGTACGCTACTGACTTTACATGATATATACATACTATGAACGACACTACTATTATAAGCAAGGTCACAGTTTTGATAACTGTATTTTCGTACTTTAATCTTTGGAACTAGGAGACTTATATCCTGATGGCGTATTCTAATTTGTTTTGACTGATAGGTTGTTAAAAAGAAGAACAAGGCTGCGCCTGTTAAACCTTTCCAGATCAAGAATCATTTATGGGTGTTTGTCAATTGTTTGATTGAGAATCCGAGTTTCGACTCCCAAACCAAGGAGAACATGACTCTTCGTAAAAGTTTATTTGGATCTGATTGTACAATGAGTGACAAGGTAAGATTTCGCCGATGTCTGAGCGAGTGGCAATGTATAGATATATAATGACCTCCATTTACGTGCCATTTTGTATATTCTTATTAACTCTGCTATTCTTTGTGTGGTGGCCGTATTTCCAATTATAATATAGTTCATCAAGCAAGTGTTGAATACAGGGGTTGTGGAAAAGATTTTGTCATGGGCCAAGTTTAAGCAAGAGACTGTTCTAGCGAAGGCATGCTCTGGTGCAAAGGTACTATTTATTATGAATTATGTGAGATTGCTGTAGTGCTCTAGATATGAATTTGAGTAAGTTACACCACATGATCCGTATGATATGCTGTATGCTTATCCACGCCATCAGAGGTCTCGGTTAACTGGTGTGCCGAAGTTGGACGATGCAAATATGGCTGGTACACGTCAAAGTGGAAAAGCAACACTGATCTTAACGGAGGGTGACTCGGCCAAGGCCTTGGCTGTCAGGTGAGTCCACTACTTGAATTTTTCTATCCTTCATTGCATGCACCTACAATGTACCCTTCGGTTGAGCGTACTACCCGTGATCGTTCATCCTCTTTTGATTTATAATAATACTCATATGCTCACAACAGTGGACTGAGCGTAGTGGGACGTGATTTCTACGGAGTATTTCCACTGAGGGGAAAACTACTGAATGTTCGTGAGGCATCAATGAAGCAGATCACTGATAACGCCGAAATACAAAGGTTTGTTTTGTGATAAAAATATATCCATACTGCAACAAAACGACAGTCTAATCTCGAAACACAAACGGTGGTAAATATGGGTATATATGTGTTTGCGTTGGCGGCGATTCATTATGTGGCGTGTTTATTTAACATCACACTGATAATGTGCTGTATACCATCTAGCATTGTGACCATCATGGGATTGAAGTACGGCCAGAAGTATACAAGCACCTCATCTCTCCGATATGGATCGTTGATGATTATGACTGATCAAGTATGACTTCTGTCTTATGTAATTTCTTGGCTTAAAACGTTTTAAACTGTACAATGGTTTAGCCACACCTCTGGAAGTGTTTGAAATGCTTCCAACTCTTGTCCATACTTACTCATGGTTACGTATTTGATTTGACCAGGATCATGATGGCTCCCACATCAAAGGGCTGCTGATCAACTTTGTACACCATTTTTGGCCGTCATTGCTAAAAGTATGAACTGACCACAACTGCTTGTGACTTACACTTAAACGAATAGAAATCCATAAAATTTTGCGTCTCAATTTATCTACATCTTGATGACAATATGTACGTTTGTTCGTTCGCACAGGTTCCAGGTTTCCTAGTGGAGTTTATTACACCTATCGTGAAAGCCACGAAAGGGAACAAAATCGAATCCTTCTACACAGTACCTGAATACGAAACATGGAAAGAAGGGTCTGTTGAGAAAGCGAAAGGTAACAGATGTGGTTGTGTTTTGTCTTTTATTTGCCCCTGTGAGAGCATTTGAGCAGAGACTTACTTGCTCGTAGTGAACCGCTTCTGTGATTATATATTATGTCCACTTATTGTATTTTGGTTTTATGCGCCTGTGTGGCAGGTTGGAAGATCAAGTATTATAAGGGTTTGGGTACCAGCACACCGGCCGAAGCTAAACAATACTTTGCAGACATGGCAAGGCATAACATTGCCTTCGAGTGGCGTGATGTTCTCGACGATCAAAAGGTAACCCTACATTAATATGTTGTGTATGTCATAGCATTTTGTGATATACCATTCCTGCTATTCTGTTTTCCATGTTTGGCCAAACCTTAAACCCTACATTGTTTTACTTTTTTCGTTAGATTGCACTCGCATTTGCTAAAAAGCAGGCAGACGATCGTAAGGACTGGCTGATGCACTATCGCCCAGGCACCTTCATTGATCAGTCACAAGACACAATTCGGTACGCAGAGTTTATCGACAAGGAACTGATTCTTTTCTCGATGGGTATGATTGTTTTTAATTCGTATTGTGAAATGGGCTGTTAAGGTTGATAGTACTTCCTATCAACTACCACTTTCAATGCATAAGACCCCATGTTTACATTAGAATGTCCTATTGATGCATTCACAGCGGACAATGCTCGCTCAATTCCGAGTGTGGTAGATGGTTTAAAGCCAGGACAACGAAAAATCATGTTCTCTTGCTTCAAGCGAAAGCTCAAAGAAGAAATTAAAGTGGCACAATTGGCTGGCTACGTCTCCGAGCAGTCAGCTTACCATCATGGCGAGGCTGGTCTCACCTCTACTATTATCAATCTGGCTCAGGTAGAATATTCTTAGACTCACATAGTGCAGTGTGGGCTTATTTAATTTTCGCCCGTTCGAATAGTTGAATCGCAGCCAAAAAATAGTCTCACTCACATACAGTCAAATATATACGATTTACCTTTATCAAATGTAGGATTATGTCGGTAGTAATAACCTTGGACTACTGCTGCCTTCCGGACAATTCGGTACACGACTGCAAGGTGGTAAGGATGCAGCCTCCCCACGTTACGTCTTTACCAAACTAAGCCCATTAGCACGAAAACTATTCCATATCCAGGTCAGTCACTGATACAACATATTCGAAACACACTCATAATTTTGAAGTACAGGTCGTTAATGCAAACTTATTCTGCTTGTATCTGATTTACCCAGGATGATCCCTCAATGAAATATCTAGACGACGATGGTTTGATGATAGAACCAGAGTACTACGCACCTATAATTCCAATGGTATTGGTTAATGGAAGCGATGGTATCGGCACAGGATGGAGCACAAGGTACGTGTATCTGCTTCAATGCCAACAACATGCAAGTTAAATGGAGACCCTTGTATACATACTAAAGCAATTTCTTTGATATTGGTCAAAAGATCTATGGACGATATTTGCACAGGATGGATCTGTGTACCTTCTTGATAATGTGTGACATGCGATTCTATATCTAAATCAAAAGGTTACCAGTTTACTTCTTCCCCATCCTTTGCTTCTCGCTCAGCTCATCGCATTATTGTCTTCCCCGTTCTTTTGTTCACGCCCAACACATGGCAGTATTCCCAACTACAATCCGAGAGATCTTATAGATAACATTCGGTCGTTGCTCTCCGGGGGGCCGATAACTCAAATGAAACCATGGTGGAACGGATTTACCGGTGATGTTGTTCCCACTGACTCATCATTCACAAAGTTCTCCATCGAAGGCCGCATTGAAAAGGTAGTATTATGTCTTTTTTTTGCGAACGTGTAAAAGCCCAACTGTATATGTGCACGGACTGAGCCTTCCTTTCATAATATTCATTGGCTGCCGTAGATCAATGAGACCACTGTAGAAATCACCGAGCTACCTGTACGCACTTGGACGCAGGCTTATAAAGAATGGCTAGAGTCGGCGGTCCAAGGCACTGACAAGGTCCCCGCCTTTGTCAAGGACTACACCGAGTACCATACTGATACCAAAGGTACAACCAGAATTCAACACTATGCCCTTTCGGGTATATTGTCTCCCTTTTCCCTTCTTGCTTATTTCCCCTTCTTTGTTTTCGATGTACTTATCATTCTCGCTGGGTTTAGGTCCTAGCAGCGGTTAATGTATATGTGTTTCCTATTTTCAGTGCATTTTATCATAACTATGGATGAGAATGTTCTAAGTGCAATCGAGAGAGAGAATGGTGGGCTAATGAAGAAGTTCAAACTCACAACCTCGGTCACCACTTCCAATATGGTCCTCTTTGATGAGCACGGGCGCATCAAGAAGTACACCACACCTGAAGAGGTATAATAAGTGCAGACATGTACGCATTTGCTCGTTTTTGACTTAAATGCGCGTATTCTCATGGTCGTACTTCCAATTTACTCATATCGCCAATGCTTGAATATCCCAGCTTATGCGATTCTTATCTGTACTCATCATGCTGTTATTCGTTTTCGCGTACACCTCTCTGGATTTGCAGATTTTGCAAGACTTCTATGACCTTCGTCTGCGTCTCTACCACAAGCGAAAATCTTATTTGGCTGATTTGCTCACAGAGGTAGTATTTAATTGTGAATTATCTTGACTTCATAGTAGTAGCAGATTTAAACTCCTGCATTGAAATGGCATGCTCGTATACATCCCTCTAACTGAATACCTTGGATGCAATGTACGGTACTTGCACTTCGATTCATCTGACAGGACTTTGACAAGCTAGACAACAAAGTTCGTTTCATTCGCGCGGTGATTTCTGGTGATGTGAGAGTAAACAATGTCCGTAAGGCTGAAATTCTGCAATCTTTGTTGATTAAGGGTTATCGCCAGTTTTCCAAGAAGGTATTATAAGGTTTAAGATTTTAGAAAATTATATGACCACGAAATGATACATATGCACGTAAGTTTCTTGCCATAAGTCTCATCTTGTGGGTTTAGAGCTGCATCAGCTGCTTACATGCATTCGGTGAGGTGTAATATTCTTCTTAGGCGCAACAGTCATTTGATAGTTTAGTCATGCTATTAGGTCATTCTCTCTCTCAAACGTGTGATGAAAGTTAAAGTTCTATATTCTTGGCATGTTTTTGTGAGTGTAGGTGCAAGGTAATTCCGAAGAAGATTTGAATGAGGGAGACTCAGTACAGCTCACCAGTGGGCCCAGCGATGGTTTCGATTATCTTCTAGGCATGCCACTGTGGTCTCTTACACAGGAAAAGGTACCTGTGTCTCCGCTACTTTTAAGCTGTTCTGTCAAAAATATGATTTTAACTTTGATGTATTTCGTGTTAGTTGTGAAAAAAATGTGTAGTTATAGTGTTTTACATTTTCCAAATGCAACGGCATTTAATTTTTTCTTGACTTCTTTCGATTGCTAGATTAAGAATCTGGAGAAAGAGCGCGATACCAAAGAAAGTGAACTCAACACTCTCCTGGGCAAGACAGCCCGCGATCTATGGATTGAGGACCTGGATGCCCTTGACGAAGTATATATGTGTACTGACTAATATATATATATACTCTCTCGTTAGTACTGTATTCTTCTTAGGTTTATAATGAATGTAACGTTTTATTGTATGCTATATATGATGAACCGGTAAACCAATTTTGATGTGTGCTTTAGCATTTTCGTCATGAACATATGGTGTTCACTTTAACATGCATTACATGTGTATATGCTGATTTTCATACAAATGACCTACCATGTTTCCACTACATAGGCGCTTACTGAGTACAATGCGGTGAAAGTGAAGGCTGCTTTCCATGATGCCAAGCAAACGAAAAAGGCGCCGAAGAACGTCAAACGCAGCGCAGTCGCAAAGAAAACAGTACGTAGCAAACGATAACTGTATTGTACACTCCACCTGACTCTATGGGAACTTGGTATATACTGCCATCGTACTCCTTGAGCTGGGATTACACTTAGCAGTGCTCCTCGGTTGTGTTTAATAATCTCCTGATATGCATACAGTGTTTCTTATCTGTTCACACAGTTACCTGTCTACATATTAATCTTATACTTATTTGATATATTCGTAATTAACGCTAAATGCGAACAAGAATATTTTCTAATTATGTTCGAGTGATGTTTATTGTATTGCACCTTGCAAACATTTTGCTGTATTTTCGCTTATTCTATATGATTTTAAATATTATATTGCACAGTATTTAACAGCACACATCTGTACACACAGGCTGTCAAAGATGAGAATGGCTTGACATCCGGTACGACAGGTAGAAAGACAGCGGTAACTAGCGCTATTCCCAAAGCAGAACCTGAAACACCCAAGAGATCTTATTCTGCAGCCCCCAGAACTGAGTCTATCACTACCGTATGTGTATGACGGCCTTATTACGTGAATATGCAAATGCGAGGCAAACGACCTCATTGCGCTATTTTTTTCTCAATATACGTATACGTACATACTCATACTTACAAATATACACGATGGTGTAGGCGCCCCCTCCCAAATCGAAGGCTAAGGCCAATGCGACGAAGCCAAAGGTTTTGTCTGTGATCAGTGATAGCGATAGCGACGACGCACGTGGACCGATGCTCAGTTTGTCGCAAAGACTCGCCCTAGCGAAGGCCAAGAGCTCTGCCAATATCACCCAAACTCCTGTCGTAGAGAAGGTATCAATAGATGTATTACTATGTGCATTAGATGCTAGACTAGTCACGCGGTTAATGTTAATAGCTAAACCCTAAACCCTAGATCACCCGTTAGTTTGCTGATTATCAGCAGAGGTCGTTTATGGCTATGTATAAGCGCATTTCTTCATGCACATACATAAAATCGTTGCTTCATCACCGCGCGACAGAGGCGAATGAGCAACGGGGGATGGCAGGCAACATGCTCAAGAAAAGCAAAAATATACAAATGCATCGTAAAGGTTAAAATGTTTCAGTTTAGGGTTTAGCATTTTGCCATGTCTATGTAAGATGGACATTTAAACAATGATAGAGACGTCCACGTATACATCCATATGGTTCTTTCTTTTCGATCATTAGATTACTGAACTTCATTTTTTCAAGGCTTTCTGTTTTGCATGTTGTTTCGAATGTCCAAGCGATTATACACAAGATAGAACCTAGAATGATACATGTATTCGACAGAGTACCATGGTGGTTGCTAATACAACACCGTATACTATTAGTTTATTATATTTCGGAAACGATTCGTTCAGCTGCGCCTGTCTTATGTCCTATGTGCTGTTAATCGGATGATTCTTCACCTTGGTGTATTAAGTTTACGCATAACTTGCGCACCTGGATGCATATTTACACATTTGTGTTCTCTTTTCTTCAGAATAAACCCACTGCCGTTGATGCCCTGTTAGACCCTATAGGAAGATTGTCTGTAAGTAAACGGTAAGTGAAGTTCTCTTTTTGTTTTGATACACAAGTGTCTTGGACAAAAATATTCGATGCACATGGTAGCATTCTGCTAAATCCCAAACTTTATTAACTCTAAACCATGCGTTTCGTGTATACGCTTCAATAGACCTTCCCAGAGTGAAGTACCAAGGACCGTTGAGAAGAAGAAGGCTATCAAGACCTACGCCGTTGATAGTGTATGGTGTAGTTTTCATAGTATAGGACAAAATTTGATCTAGCTGTCGCTTGTTCAGTCCTTTCCGTTTATATTTACTTATTCTATAGAAAACTTATCATTGAGGCAACAATTTAATGAGGAATCCTGCAAACCTTATACGTAGGATTCGGGGTCTGAGTACGATATGCTGTCACCCAAACCAAAGGCCCGAGCAGTCGTAAAGCCAAGAGGCGCAACCGTTGGTCGTGGGAAGTCAACCTCGGCTGCGTCGAAGCGGGTAGCGGTAGTTAAAGCCTCCGTGGCGAGACGAACTATCACATTATCGACCGATGAAGACGAAGACGAAGACAGTATGTGCAATCTCGTTTACAGGATACTTATAGATCGCTATACCGTTAGTTGTAAACTTTTTACTGCATTGTAAGCATGGTTTTTTTCTAGCGAATATGAATATATGTGTTGGGTATTAGTTTAAACGTATTTATTTGTGTTGTGATCTTAAAAGTAATTCTTCAATCTGCGTGATTGATTTTGCTGCATGTTGACATAGGCATGCTTGTACCGAACGGTACACAATTCACACAACCAATCTGTACGAAGCCAGCATACGTACTGCTTTTTAGGGTGTAACTATATATTATCATTATTTCGGACATACAGTCACAACGTCAACCCCTGCCAAACGTACTACTACCTCAAGGCGGCAAGTCGCGAAGAAGCCCGTTTCTTACAACTATGGGGTAAGCCCGTCTTCATCAAGTTCTAGATTCAATTCGTGGCCGTATATTTGTAAAGAAAACAGATTTGCGATATATTTAACTCCTTGAATAATCTTAGAGTGCATGCCTTATCTTTGTTTCAGTCTTGTCTCAAACGCCAAAGTTAACAATATAGGATTTCGGAGTGCATACCTATTAATTTCTAATCCTTATATCTATTTCACACGCATGCTTCCAGAGTGGAACCGACAGCAGTGACGACGGTTCAGAATTCGAAGTGTAAATATATCTCCATGATCGAGCGATATTTTGTCGCGTAAAGCATGGACCATAAGAAGAAGTATGCCAATACTTTTAAACGGCCAAGAAAATAGGTCACCTGGAATGGTGTAAATGAATACAGCTCACTGACCATTTGTATCTTTTATACAAATCAAACATATATATTCGCGTGCACACATGTCTGCTACGATAATGTATGTGCACATTGACAAGCGCAACAGGACAGTCCTGACGTATGCAGATAGTGCAATAAAGTCTGCGAAACCGTGGGCCATGGGCAATGAAACTGTGCAATTGACAAACGAGTGCACCATACTGCCTTATAGCCCAAAACAATAAACAAATTGTAAAATACTCACGACACATTACATGTTCATATGCAAAGTTTTGCATATCTCGTGGACATGACACTCTCAATTCTTGACATGCTGTCTAGTCGATGTTCTCGTTTTATTAGCTCCAACATGGTAAACTGTTGCTATTGACTAACCACGACTCGTAAATATGATTCAAGTTCCTGTTTTCTCCATGAAGCTTTGTACTTAAAGAATAATATTCTGTTGAACACCCTAACCCAAAAAATCCCAAAACTTTATATATGTGTATGAGTATATATCATCTTAGAATAGACACTTTGGCTACGCGTTCACCGATAAAAGACTTTATAGATATGTTAAAGCAATACTACGTTTCTAGACGCACGACCTATCTAGGTTAATAGAACAGTCGATTCGCAGAGAGATGAATTGATCAAAGAGAACGTCATCAGTGGAGATGCCTTTCTACCAAGCATGCGTTTTGTTAAACACTACAAGTTTGTGTGTAGGATGCGTCAGTTTCGGCTTGACGAAAAACAAATTGTATGTACCACTATTTCGCATCATAGTCGATCTCTTGTACGAAAATCCTACAAACCTGGTTTGCCCTCTCCAATGCCCAGCGGAACACCGAGTCCCTTCCAAAAAGGAAATGCAGGAGCACATGTAAGAAACAATAAAAACCCTAAACCCCAATCCATACCGGAACTGCAATGTTCTTGAGACTCCATACTACATGACAGCCCGTGGTCAAAGAACACAACTTGACTACATCGACTCTTTTTGAAGTTCAAATTGTACTACACTATCATTTGTTGTATAACATCACAAACTCATACGACAAGGTGAGTTAAACACTGTACACTGCACTGCATGCGTAGAGTACGGTTATCATCTAGAGGATATAACATGGTGTGTTCATCTCACATAAATAAGGACAACAGTCAACCCCTTCACAATCACGCACTTATTATCATCATCTTACCAAAACAATACGGTTGACGTAGTTGAAATACCCAATACATTGTACTAGATCAAGAATTTCTAAATCCGTCATTTTAGCCTTGGCACGTAACGCCTCTACATCTTCCTTTTCCATTTTCTCGTGAGCTTTTTTAGCTAGTGTAATACGTTGGCAGTTCATACTTTAGTGAGTTTGAATACACACATGCATATATTCGAACGATGAACGTTGCAATTTAATCGGTCATACACAGTTATGATGTTGTGCTCCCGTTACACGTTATGTAGCATACCTCGCAATGAACGTCACTATCAAGCGACCAAATAAAAACTAAAATACAAGTATTCAAAGTAAGTTCAAAGTGTGCGAGAAGGTGTACCAGAGCGTACTCAACCATAGCTTTTTCTCTTGCGGGAGAGAGGAAACAGTTCCGCCCAACAATTCATCGCTTAAGTTTCCTTAACGTCAGAGCAGGATTCAGACAGCAGTGATGTTTCCCATCTATATATCCAACACACGTTAAAAACCCTAAAAAAACCCCCCCAAATACATGTGACAAAAGTGAGCAATAAGTAAGACAACTGGCTTCAAATACAACTTTTCTGCCGGGTGATTCAATCGAACACTACGCATATTTGAGTTGTAGAACGCGATCGAAAAAGATTGACATATGCACTGGAAACTACATACCTAATGTATCATGAACCTATATCATCGTATATTTACAAACAAAACGAACACCCTATAACATACATGCAAGGTAGGCACTAGTACTTGCATCAGCGCATATTCGCACTGCAACAACACACAAATAAGCATGCACACATACATATGCGCACAATCATACATATGAACAACTATTTGTACACAAACAAACAACATGCACATACTTTCTATTGTCCGGGAGAAGCTTACGCAGGCCAAATGAGTGGTGTGTGGGTCAGTAGGTACATAATTTAGCTTCTGAGCAGACCACACCCACAATTTCATGCTCAATTTTCGTCCGTTCAGAGTGAATCTGATGTACTGACTGATGATAGAGATGAGTGTGTGCGACAAGAGAGGAGGGCTTGTTTGAATGAATTTTGAGAGCATTATCAACTGAGCCGTCTGAGTTGCGCTCGTCGTCGTACATTTGTTGCAGATTCGGATCTAAATCTTCAGTGTCGGGTTCCAGTGTATTTATGTAAGGTTTCTCGGTGGAATACAGCAGAACGATTCCTCCTCTTCCTACTCTTCGACGACATTGTAAGGCATGTTCTCCGTAAAAGAAGCTTAGAATCAACAGAATAGGCTACAGAACTGAAAGGGTTAGGGTTTAGGGTTTAGTGAACGTAGCGCGTTGGTAAGTGTACGTTCTTGGTCAAACACACTAAAACGTGCACACGAATTACGAATGAACAACGTTGCTCACAATACTATTATTTTTATTTGTTACAATGGATTTACCTCAATTTCGTTTAAATCTTTTTCTTCCCATCTTTGCTCGTCTTAATCGTCCGGACAATTGAAGATATATACCTTTTGTTGGTTTTGCATATGTGCACAAACACACACACCCCAACTCGCTGATGTGACTGAAGTAATGAATTCTGCAATTTCATTGTATGGTATGATGCAGCCGGGTCCGTACAACCTTTTGTTACAACGGAGAGGACTGTCTGGAGACCTCATCTGCCTGTTCGTGTATGAGCGCACTATGACGCATCGTAATCATGGGCGTTACAACGCCCGCCAATCACAGGGCACTCACTGTAAACACAGCAACCGCATCGCCAGGTTGTAAATGTGGTTGTTAGAGAGAACTAAGCACAATTGTATGTATGTGCACATTGTTGTATGTGATACACATCGATGTGAGTATAATATTATCATTGTATGGACAGCGCTTATCGTTATGAGTAAATCGTATCATTGTATGGCGAGCGTTCATCGTTGTAAGGAAATCTTATCATGGTATATTAAGTTCATTATAGTACTTAAGGCAGACCGTGTAGGGAACGCACCAACATGCGTCAGGTTCCATATCAACTAGTAGATTTCTAACCCTAAACAATGCAGTCACGAAATTTAGACCAAACCTTGTACTATGGACGAAATCTAAACCCTAAACTCTACACCATATAAAATATCCCTCCGTTTTTCGTGATGTACTGCGCAACTGGAGCTACAGTTACATACGTCGCCCGACTCGCGCTTGAACGAGGTACGTGTATGCATGTACACATTACTAATCCAATGCACGCTAAGATTTGACATGCGTGATTCGTAAACTGTTATTTACTACCTCGGGTATAAATTGAATATGCGAGCGCGAGTGGATGTTCGAAATGCGAGTAACGTGTAAAAAGAGATTGCAACTTACAAGCGGTTGAAAGTGATTTAAGTGGGCTTTGCGGACGAATATATGTAGATTCATCGTGGAACGGTGCTACGTAGTTATCCGCACTGATTCAATGTTGGTTGTTATTAACAGTAGCCTATCCAAAGCAATGACGAATGAGAATAATAGTAAGTCTCTTCCCTTTTTACGTCTCAATATCGTTGTAAGCACACGGTTCTTTTTGACGTTGTTGTAGTATCTTTATTCGGATTCTTGAAAACCTGTAAATAAATATTGTGACGTATTACGTCTCTATATTCCCTTTCGATTATCCATGCTCACAAAGTCCTTCACACATTTTTGGACACCCATCGTTGTAAGGAATCACCATAATCACAATGTCTTACGTAGTAAACTGAAGCATGTGCAATATTTGGACATGATTCTATTATTAGTGTTACAAAGCCGTAATAAAATGAATTGAAGGACACCCTTCCAAGTTCTTATTAGTAAGATACTAACTTGGCATGGTATAACTATAATTAAGTACTGCCAGATTTCACCGTGTTTTTTAACAGTGAGCCTTAAGATTGGGAAAAGTCTATGCGGAGTATTCTGTAAATACAGTTTCGTTCATTATAAATGACAAATGTGAGCAGTTGTGATCACTACGGAATGGTATGTGATACAACTTACGAAGTTAGGTATAGATTTAGTTTGGAGCACGGAGAATAAGTATTAATACTTGAAAACTTGAACTGCGCTAGAAGGGCGACGTATCACTCCCTGCTCTCGATTTGATTGCTCAGCTGACACTCCACATGTGTACTAACCACTTCACACGTAAACTTAATATACAAGAGACACCAACAAATATCACGCGCGCCATTCTGTCATCATCCCGCTTGCACCTTGTGCAGAATGATGTTCATCTTCAACCCAAACGGAAAGCATTCGTCTTCAAAACACAAGTGATGATTTTGTCAGCCAAAACCACCACTGCAATCAATCAGTATGCACAATCACCATCCATCACGGTCGAAATGACTCTGATTTATTACGTACACGTAAACCTCTAACCAAGGTTATTCAATTGCTTGATCTCTGTCTTTCTCTCGTCATATTGAGTTGCACACGTTGTTTCCAATCGGGACAGCAATGGTTGTACTGAACAATGTCGTCGTTGATTTTGCGCAATAAATCTTGGCTCAAGTCCGTGGGTTGTTGATGTGGTGCTAACGTGGACAGTATGTTTCGTAATATTTCTCTTTTCTCATCAATTGCTTTGGTCAGTTCAACCCACTTTGGTACAAATCCGGCGTTCTTTAATACCTACGTTCATGAATACACAGCGAGAAGGGGACACAATGTATATGTAATAAGAATGTATTCAAGCTTGTACTTATGGAACATAACATTATTTTCATCACATTAAACAATCAGCTAATATTACCTTGTTACCGAGATATGTCTGGTCGTTAGGGCTGAGGTTGTGGATATCGGCCTGTGTACGGGCAATTGGCTTTCCTGCCCCTGGGAGGTTGTCAAGCTCGCCCTGCTCTATTGCGCGTCTGATTTTGGCGTTAGCAATCCGTTCCATGGCACTTTCAGTCTGTTCATATATTGACATTCCATCCAGCTGAGCCAATTCTTCCTTTGCATCCCATGCGAGCAATCCCAATCGGGTAACTCTTCTTCTTCCATCTCGTGGGTCTTGAAGTACGAATGTGCTCTCATTTTCGATGGTCTTTCCACGTGATTCTCGCACTACAGCATCCTCTGCATTCCTACAATACAAAAAAGAGGGCATCTCAGTTGGAGGTGGAACTGTCAAGATAGCCGACACAGAGATGAGTGATCGATCAAATCATACAAGGTCTCATTGTGTGACATGCCATCCCTGTGGTAAACTTAACTACCGTGAATGCACTTGTGCGGGCAGTTCTAATTACAGACACACGTGCACGGAAACTTCTGATTGTTATACGGAAATTTCTGATTGTGGGCTATCGACAAGCAATGGTGACTGTTGGCGCTAGAAAACGCTACTGTAACACAAACACATGCATATACGTACGGGATATCCTCTCGTTTCGTTGAATACTCTCGGACATTACACAAAACGCGCAGGATGGAAAAAGGTGCCGAGCATTCAGCTGAGACAACGAGTGCACTATTAGCTCTCAACAGAAAATGGGCAAGCATCCACGATGGTTTTGAAAGAGACGAACTTGCACAGAGTTATTCCGTGCACTATTCGTACAATCCTAGCTTTTATGGCTACTATTATAGTCGTTGGACCTATCGTCCCTTCTCAAGACAATGGCAAGTGAGAACACACTCGTTCGCTGCAGCTAACGAAGATGATTCAGTATAGACTCGCTGTAACTTCACTGAAGCCTCACTACTACTTCACTATCGTTTCTGTATAACTCTACTAAACCTTCACTATAGCCTTACTATAACAAACCCTAACCCTAACCTCTTTATAAAGATAACCGCACTATAACTTCACTATAGCCTCACACTGACTTCACTATAACTACAACTGAGCTGTAACCTTGGTATAACTATAGCCTCGCAATGACTTTACTATAACTACAATTGAAAGACTGTAACCTCACCGTAACAATAACTTTACAATAACCCCTCTATAAGCTATAACTTCATTATAACATCACTACACTTAGTGTTTTGTATTCCTATCACTACTATACTTTGTGATTATATATATAGATTTTCGAAATGAGTGTTCAAAGGCATTTGTGAACCAGTACTGAGTGGTGCGTACGGTGCGAGTGTCAGACATAGGCTTCAATGAAACAGCTGGGTTTTGTGGATAACAATCTATGTATGAGCGTTTTGGATGTATATGAATATGCGGTTTGGCTGTATGTGCCCATGTGTGAGTGTGAGTGTTGGTGAACCTCTTATATGTACAGGTTTGTACATAAGCTCATCCATGTATAGTTGTGGTTGTGCATGATTGTTGGCAATATCGACCAACCTTCGCAATGTGAGAGATTATAACTGTCGAATCTCTGTATTTTCCTTTACAGGCAAATATGACGATGAAGAGTGAATCACCTAATTTAATTGCTTAATTCTCAACAGAGCGATCACTTATAGGTCAGGGACCACATTATGGTAGCAATAGCAATGTATCAATGCACGTTAGAAGTCCATCGAATAGAGAAATGTTTGCTTTGTGAGCATAGTTTAATGTACGCCTTATTGGTCAAATAGACCATATACTTATACTCAAATAATCGTGTTCATGCTGTGGTTTGCAGTTTGAGAATTTATCTTACATCTCTTATAACTCAATATGGTGTAATCAGGGTAGGACATGTGGCCAAGAAACGGGATTGATATAGACATGCCAGATGTAGTTGTAATCTGATCAAGTGGTAAAGGACAAAGGCTAATGTGACCTTGACTCTTAACATGGTGCAAAATTTGTATGATCACCAGTATGACCACACCGCCAACACCATACAGCCTGATTCCCGCCGTGAAGACAATACTGCGGGAAAGGACACTAGTGGCTGCTATGAGGCTCTATATCCGAGAAAATTTGACTATAGTAATAACCATGGTATGTACTTGCTCAGAAGGAAGCTCGCATTATGTCTCAAAAGCGAAAGATACGATGATTTTACGACTGAGATGGGAGACATAAATATAAAACAACCAAGGAGGCACACCCAACATGAACCTACTCAGATTGGGCCATTTTTCTGCACAATCTCGTAAACCCAGATGACCCTCGAAAATATGTCATGTTGCTTTAGGAAGATTTTAGAAACTTACACCCTTAATACATACTCATTTAGAATGTGCACCAGTGGATATTAACTTGAAACATTCATTTTAGAATGTATTAGAATATCAGTGGAACTTATAAAACAAAATGCATTGTGCTTCCGCATAAGTAGATTGGGTATATGCTCATCTACAAACAAAACG